>JAMKCH010038361.1:0-23792 GCA_023653785.1 Ophioderma brevispina | reverse complement strand
TATGAATCTGACCTGCTCTACTTTGTTTTGCAATACTAGCCCGTAAACGGTCCAAGATGCAATGAAAGGCAACGCGTCATTTTCCGCGAATATGTCCGAGATGCAATGAAACACGCGTCATTTTCCGGGAAGACGGCCGAGATCCAATTAATAGCATTGGCGCCAAAGTTCGATCTTCTGCGCCAAACTTTCCCCCATGCAATGAAAAGATCGCGCAATTTTGATCTTCTGCGGGCAAATTGTCCCGAGATGCAATGAAAAACATTGCGCCAATTTCGATCTTCTGCGGCAAACTGTTCCCAGATGCAATGAAAAGCATGCGTCATTCCGGGAAGACGTCCGAATGCAATGAGAACATTGCGGGGCCAATTTCGATCTTCTGAGGAACTGTCCCCAGATTCAAATGAAAGCTTGCGCCAATTCCATCTTGGCGTGCAAACTGTCCCAGATGCAATTAAAAAGCCATCAGCGTCATTTTCCGGGGAAGATGTCCCTTTGCATAAAAGCATCGCGTCATTTTCCGGAGACGTCCCAAGATGCATTTAAAAGCATCGCGTCCTTTTTCCACCAGGAAGACGTCCATATGCCAGTTAAAGCATTGAGATCATGTTCGCGGACAAAAATAGTTGTGTGACGGCCGAGATGCAATGAGATGCAACTTTTTCAATTTCCGACCGGTACCAAGAAAGCGATGCTTTTGAATGCCTCTCGTTCGCTGTTAGGGTTAATAATATCAAGCATGTTCATTTACTTCAAAGGAGTCTATTTAAGTGGTATAATGGAAGCCATTGCAATTTTTAAATTTGGGGCGGGTCAAAACCTGGTCAAAAAAGGTCAAAATTGTCCACATATGTAATTAGTCCGAAATACATCCTTTCTTAAAATAATCGATTAGAACTATCCATTCAAAACCTCCAAAGGAGTTCATATTTAATTTTAAATTTAAAATTGAAGCCCTTCGATTTCTATTTTGGGTAAATTGTCAAATGAATACCTCAGTCACACAACTTTCGTTTCACCAAAATTCCAAGGAAACTTTTTGGCCGTTACAATCTCAAGGAAAACGTCAATAGGTAGCTTTAGTCTTCTGGTTTTCAATATTTTTTGTAAGCAAAATGACCAAAATAAGGTCAAAATTGTCCCCAAAGTTTAAAAATCACTGACATCCACAAGTGTCAGAATAATCGAATAGAAAGCTGGTTGGCCCTCTTTTCAAAGTAGGTCATATAATTGTTTTGCCTTTTCATCAGTTGAGCCATTTCACCTTTTACTACAATTTCTGAGTCAAATTGGAATAAATAGGACAAAATCCAAACTGATCAAAATCATTACAATGGGGTGAAATAACGAAATGTAGCACCTTGTCCTACTCCTGAAATTAGGTCTTCTTTGGCACAGTAGGTCACAGACTATATCGTTTCCATCCCACGTGATATAATTAAGTAACATTGATAAAACGTATGACTTTGTCGCATATTTTTAATTATTACGCACCACTGTAATTTACTAAATTTCTATTGAATATTAAGTAGTTGTTAGGGCAGGTTTTTGATTTTTTCTAGATCCGGATGTTAAGTTAAATGGGGGCAAAATTACCCTGACATTTTAATCAGCTAAATTACTTTTTTCATAATTTTTAAACTACCCTTAATAGTGTAACGTATATTTTAGGGCTATACATTAGAATAAGCCGAACTTAGATTTGAATTAAAAAAATAATAATCAAACAATTATGTTCTTTGGAATTATTATGGCTCATTCTCATGAACACAAATGACTACATACATGTTATAATCAATTTATAACCATGAATTCTGATATGCCATTTAAATATTTCCCTCTCTATCTGGTTCCTAAATGGGAAATTGTAATAGCATTCTTTCACGAGATTTACCTAGGCTACTCGTAATAATTATGCGTTATACACTGGTGATCTAGGCTGCTCTGTTTTAATTTTGGACCTGAGTTTGATCAATATTAACAGCTAAATTATCCATCAAGCTTATCCCATTCTGAGTAGATTCACAGGCCATAGTGTCCAGTGTCATGGATTTGAGCATTAAATAATGCAATAGGACTAACACACGAGAAGCTTTTATTATTTTGCTCTACCATGTCGGAGAAATGACTTTTGGACAATTTACCCATTTACCCCTCGTCTACCATGGGCACAAATACCAACGGCTTTCCAATAAAAGCCTTCCGGGTATCCTTTTCTCTCCTTTCCAGTCATTTTACCCCCCCGCAAAATGTGAGGTTATCACCTCATCCGTGTCAGAGTATGCCGTCAAAGTCTAAGGGTAGGGGTGGTTGCACACCCAATAATATTTATGGTCATTTTTTAAATGATTATGCCAGTATCGCTCTAAAACCTAATTATGTAAAACCGGTCAATGCCATCTTGAAAGCTGAAACTGGCATGAGTTATCCGATATTCCTATCAATTTTACGCAAATCAGATTTTCGCCTATTTTCTATGGAAAATCCCCAATTTGGGCCGACTCGTGACTTATGTACGTCATTGTGACGCCATACTACGTATGTTCGAACTTGTTTTGGTATCAATGGAACGAGGAAGGACCATATCTATTCCATTCGTGCCAAAATTCTAAGCATCTGGTGCTTTATCACAAATTTCGGGGGCGGGGGGGGCTATTGGGGTTCATAACAAAATGATCGTTCTGAACCTTTTGATAAGCCTAAAAAATTAAAATTAGCAACCCACCGTGATTTAGCATATTATTTATGCAGTTTAAAGAACAACTGAATATTTTCTCATTTGTAATTTATGCATTAAAGCCAAATGGGAAAAACAAAATTGCGTTCTTTAGTAATTTAATCATTCGTGTATTCATAAGCACGATCGAGTAACCGTATAAGAGGGCATTAATAATAACATTATACAACCTTTTTGATTGATTTAATTTTCTTTGTCCCTCAAGAAAGTGCTTAACATGGCCACTCATTGTGAACTTTATTGTACTCTGGTGGCGCGAATTATGACCTTATTAACAATTTTTGACACTAGGTATATTTCTTCAATATGGTAGACTCTAATTTACTGATGAAATTTAATGATAACATACCCCTTAAGGACAGATTGCTGCTCACATTCCTTTACATTATATATAGTTTAATGGGATGTTTTCTGACCATATTAACCATAACAACTTGAGATCCATATCCTAATGTGACTACAAATGGGTAAATTGGATACCTAGCACTGTATCAACCTCATTTATCTCCCTTGAAACACATAATGTTTCTTATTTAAGTATTTTAAAAGAGGCCATTATGCCTGATTTTACCATATTTGTACAATTTTTACCTTTGGGACATCTTGACCCAAAATTGAAATTTACTTTAATCAGGGTCCCCTTGGAACGAAATGAAGTATGTCCCCTTAAAGAATATGTCAAGATTTTTGTCAGCTCATTTGAACTTACTTCCTAAAATATAATGTCCATCCATCACAAATTCCATCCGAAAAAAAATACAATTGTATAAATTAACAAAATAAGGCATTTTAATTTTTGCTTTTTTTGACATAAACGAGAAACGTGCGGGATTTTTCGCCACGTCGCTTTCATTGATCAAAAGCGCCCATTTTGCTCTCCTCGTTACGTCACAGTGATGACCAAAACATCGTGTGACTCGAATTGTTTGCTGACACTGTAATATTGATGGAATTAATGAAGTAATATAAATTTGAAAATCATTTACAGAAGGACATATTTTGTTTCATTTGTTGTGTTTTTAATTATTATTGAAGTTCCAACACTGCGATATGATGGTCACAACACGACGTAAATTATGGATGTCATCACTTTGACGTCACCATTGCCTGCATGTGGATTTTGTCGGAACCGTTTTCGAGTAAGCTATTGGGGCGGAAATTAAAAGGCAAATCCGTCAACAAATGTTGACAATTTTTCTCTTATTTTGATTTATATGTCGGTTTACGTTACTTAGCTTCCATCCATACCAATTTTCCAAATATTCGAATCATGACATATTTCCTTAGTATTTTGAGAAAAGAGAGTGTTTTGACGAATTTTTCGGTTTTGTACAAATTTGAACTTTACGTTGGGGCCATTTTGACCCTCCAAGTGTCAATTGAGATATGGCTAGCACTCACTATTCCATTACTTTTCGTTCTTTGGAATTTATCTTCACCACATGTTCCCATGAAGAGTTCTGAGAAAGGAAGGCATTATGACATCATTTATGATTTTGTACAATTTGCTTGTTTTTTTGCCAATCTGACCCCAGAATAATGTAAATTGAATGGTTACACTCACTCCCGGGTCATTTTTTTCCCTTGGAGATGTAACAGCCCACAGTTCTGCTGAAAATTTTGAGAAAATAAGGCAATATGATCACAGTACCTATTTTTGGACTATTTTTGTACCTTTTTGCCATTTTTAATACCCAAATTACAAAAAATCGAAGGGCCACGACCCCATACGCTATTGTATGTCCCATGAGGAGGAGAATCCCACTGTTGGATGTTTTGTAAGCAAATTAGCGCCGTCAAAACTTTTTCTGAGCACTTTTTGCCTTAAAGGTACATGGCACCGCTGAGTAGACATTTCTTAATTCTTACATTTTTTTTATTTTTTTTATTTTTTTTATTTTTTTTACCTTTTTTGACCTTTGATCTAATTTCAAGGTTAAATATACCCTAACTGACTGGGCCTTCTCATTTTTTCGCGAACGCGTATCAATATGCTGGAGTTGGATTTGAACCCGTTATGACGTCGAGTACCAATTGTAAACAAAGCTCACACTGGGCTAACCGCACCGCACCCTCTTGTTGGTTTCTTTGTCTGGACTTGAATAAAGCTATCATTCCTGATTCGTTCCTGTCCGTTACGGTACCGCTGGTGCAGCCGTCGACAATACCTGAATAGGCGCATTATTCTCGTAATTTTAAGGCACCAAATCAAGAAAAATTATGCCATATGATACAACACGTACGACGCAGAATACCGCGAGAAGTCAACTGTGTACGTATGCAAGAAAACTGGGCCACTCGCACGTTCCTCCACGATGACGATCATGACGCGTACCGCGTATCGCGTATTTGTATCTCGGGCGTCACTTCCGGGTCACACTGCCAGCGCGATAATCCTTTCGTTTGGAATTGTCCTTTTGAAAGCTTGTCCAAAACCATGATTTATTCCCAATTTTTTATCAATATAACGCTTTCCCCTCAATTACTTGCTGTCATGCAGCTTCTTTACTTGATCCATACATCTTGAATGAAACCATTTTTGGTGGTATTATAATATGTTAAAGCATGTCCATGGGACCTTTAATGCCCGGGCCGTCTAATTAGGCATCTTTCATTCCGTCAAATACCTTAACATATTTGATAAATAATTACGAAATATAATAGATAATGGTGGGTTTTAACTGATTAGTAAGACATAAATGAAAAATGCAGGAGAGGCCAAAATAAGTCAGATGGACTTTGACCATGGCCCCACCATTTTTTCACTATACAGAGGTTTACATTTAATAGTGGTTACTTACAGGACGAACAAGATTAACAAGACAAGACACAACAAACCAGGACAAGACAAGACCACAACCATGACACGACATACACCACAAAACAGGACAAGACACAGACGATGACTTGACAATAATATTTTAACAGATAGGGCAAAAGAACATATTGATCATAGTGAGCCAAACAAGAAATGGATGAATGCACGGATGTGGAAGGTAGTGCAATTAACGATGAACAACTAAAATTTAAAATATTAAGGTTTTTTATAACAAATATAACTAGTTTTAATATTTATTAAGCAATATGTTTTTAGGTTAGTTTAAAAGCACTAAGTGGTTTTGAAGCTTATTATCTGGGGTCCCTAAGTGCATTCCATAGTTTATGGCAGTGTATTTACTGAGTATAATTAGATTTGATTGAGGTTTTAGTTGTGATGTATTTTGCATCGCATTTCTAGTGTTGTAATCTATGTGATGTCACGTGTTGGAGAACTATTTTGAAAATGATTTGGAAGGGTGTTTGAGTTTTAGCGATACACATGAAAACTGCTGTTTGTAGTTTTGTTTAAACAAAACTGTTGGTGTTTTTAACTTGTGAAAAAATGGTTTATTGAGATGTGTTATTCGGTTGTTATTGATGAAGCGCATGGCTCGTTTTGAGTTTGAATATATTGTACAATTTACTCGAATTTGGAGAGTCCATGGACAATAGTTGTCAGCCAGTGTTATGTCAGTAATTGCACAAGCTATGTTACTGTAAGAGTATTACGGCATATAAATGTGTTGTATAATAAATATAAAATGTGTTTTGGGGAGGGGTGCGGAATTTTCTAATGGATGCCCATGTCTTTTCTTTCAAATTTGATTTTATTTTTCAATGATGATATTTCCATTAAAGAATTTTTGATCAATATTACACTCGAAATTTGTGATCTACGGGGGAATGGATGGTTGTCAATCAGGTTTTTGTTGGTGTATCATGTTTTTTCTTGTAAGTGATAATTAGTTTTGGATACATTAAGCAAAGTTTGTTAGCTATAAACCAGTTTTATACATTAATCATTAGCTCTTTGTTAAATATGATTGAGAGTGTGTTAAGGTTTCTGTGTGATAAAAGTATATTGGTGTCATCGGCAAATAATACCAAAAGGAAATTTTTGGAGAGAGGAAGGGATGTCATTAACATATAGTAGAAAAAGTATGTGGACCCAATATAGACCCTTGAGGTACACCGCATGAAACTTGGGAGAAGATTAGAAGAGTTTGAACCAAACGAGGTGAATTGGTGTCTGTTGGATAAATGGCTGGAGAGTAGGTCTAAGGGAACACCCGTATACCTAGTGGTTACGTTTGGCAAGTAGAATATCATGATGGGATGGTTGTCCGAAGGCTTTTGGATAATCGAGGAAATCCATAGTGGGATAATTGGCAAGCTAGAGAAGAAATATGTTATGATAGATATCCAGAAGAGCAAGGTCAGTGGAGTGTTTGTTTGCGAAAGCCGTTGGTTATCATGAAGTATGTGGAAGTGGGTGAGGAAATTGTCAAGCCTGTTATAAATAAGCGTTCAAGGATTTTGGAAAAACATTGGAGGAAGAGATATAGGGCGTTAGTTGGATAAGACATGGGGATCGTCTTTCTTGAATACAGGAATAACCTTCGCAACCTTGAGAGCCGAGGCGAAAGATAACCACTTGAGAAGACAGATTGAAATGTAGGTAAGGAAGGTTTGGGAGATAAATGAATGACACTCTTTATATCGAGGGGCTAAACATCAATCAGAGCAGCTCTTTTGCCATTCTTTGAATTTCTTGACAATGCAAAATCTCCTTTTAAATCTATAGGATTCAAAGAAAATGAGTTGGGATCGGATCATCAAGAAATCATAAAATAAAGAGACGGACTGGACCTTGAGCAATTCTGGACCAATCTTGGCGAGAAGGAGTTGACTTATTAGAATGAGGCCTTGGTCTGAAATCTTGGTAAACAATCTAGAAAATAGGAAGGAGCTTTAGGACTGGAATTTTTGCCGATGACGTTGTTGATTTGTTTCCATGTGTTGTTGTGGGCCGCCAGCTATAGCTGGCAGGACCACTTATCAATCCGTTGTGGCGGTTGATGTATTGTGTTGGTAATGTGGTTATGTGTGTACTTCTAGAGAGACATTGTGGGAGTATTTCTGGTATAAAAGAACATTGTGGGGAGTATTTTTAATTACATTTGTGGGTGTATTGTTTCTGCATTTGGGAGTATTTTTACTAGATTTCTATTGTTACGAATTGTCCTATAACGGAATAAACTGTAATCTATATTGAGGTTTCTTCCGTAAAAGAGTAGAAAAGAGGATGGTTCTAGTTTTAGTAACTAATAGGCCTGCGCGGCAATCCTCTTGGCTAAGAAAAGTGAGAAAACTCTAAAAAAATGAAAAAACTGTAAAAAAAAAAAATTGAAAAAATCTTTAAAATGTCTAAAAGTGTCTTTTTATAGAAAACTCTCAAAAACTTATAGGTTTTTGATATCTTCCTCCCTATATATTTTGAAAAGTGTATTTTCTGAAAAAATGTCTAAAAAAGTGGTTCCCTTTTAAGAGATTTTTCAGTGAAACTACCACAATGTAGCTCTGTAACATTTGTGTGTGGGATTGTGGGTTCCACAAATTGTTCAGTTTTTTTTTAAATTGACCCTCAATTGAAAAGTTAACTTCATTGGAACCAAACTTCTGTCATAGTGCACAATGGTATCCCTCATATGTTGATGAGGTCAAAGGTCATGTTGAAAGTTCAAAGTTCATGTGAACGAATTCAATTGAAAAAGAGCTCAAAATTTAAAAGTGATCTCAATTGAAAACTTGAAGTTCACATTGGAACCAAACTTTGTCATAGGTGCACATTGCGATCCCTCATATGTTGATGATATTAAAGGTCCCTTGCCAGGGTCAAGGTCATGGGGCGGCCCACAGCTTATATTCTCTGAATCTAGCGAGTGCGACAGCCTAGAACCGCGAAATTCTAGTTATGTTGTTTTGTAGTAGTAAATTTATTAAAGTATATTCTTGTACGTGAAGTCTTGATTCGCTAGTAATTTATTTCTATATTTAACATAATTATGTTTATTTTATGTCATGGGATGTTTTTTAAATGAATTTGACTGTACAATTTGTTTCTAGTTTTAATTGATTGATTCTTCCACATACTCCCCGGGTTTAACTTTGCTCTTACGTTGTTTTTCTCTTATTAATTTTGGGAATGCTTATAACAAGGCCTGAATTTCTCTTATGAAAATACATGATTTATCAGGCATGAAGGAAGGATCTAAACCTCAATCCCAATTAGTTTGGATTAAATTCAGATTGAAATTAATAATCGTAGTGTTAAGTTTTTTCTTTTGGTGTAATATTTGTTTTAGAATTATTGAGGGTTTTTGTTTTTATTAATCTATATCATTGTTTAATAATAATGCATACAGGAAAATGGTCAGTTATGTCGTTGTAGAGAATACCTGGCGTAATTTTAGGATTTAGATGTTAAATTAAGATATTGTCAATGAGGGCTGATTTCCAAGTTGTAACACTAGTGGGTTGTGTCAATGATTGGAATAAATGATGATGAGTACATGGTGGTTAAAAAATCATTTGAATCGTAGTGAGGATATGTGTTTTAGAGCAATTAATGTTGAAATCTCCACAAATGAAACTAGGTAGGTTTTTGACGTTAACAAGTTATTGGGTGGATAAAATGAGTGTGAAAGGCTGAGGACTCTGTCGGGGGGTCTGTAGATGACACGCAATATCGTGTTTTTGAGTTGGCTTTCAATCTCAACACAAAGGGATTCATAGTCTTCACTTTTAAGTAGGTTTAAATCGTGACGATTTTGTAGTTAAGATCATTGGAAATATATCACCCACCCCCCCTCTTTAAAATGTCTCTGGAATGAGCAAGGAATAACCATCAATTTTATTTAAGAGGTTAGGGATTTCCTCCATCATTTAACAAGTTTTCCGGGATAGTTCTCTGAAAGCTAATATGGTGTGTAATTGTGGTTTATAGTTTTTAAGACGTCGGTTATGCGATAATAATTTTTATTTAGGCTGCGGAATTGAAATGAATTAGGCCAAGAGGTTAGAACCCTTTTTAATTTATTATTGATTAGTTTAAGTCATTGAAAGTATCACTACAATGTTAATTACATTATTATTATATTATTAATTCCCATAAGTCGTTAAAATTAATGTTTTTATCATCAGTATCGTGTCAAATTTAAAGATTAATTGTTAGATTAAGTAAACAAATCAAAAGAAATTTTGTGATTATTGTAAAATTTTTTTAGTGCATGTTTAAATTTCATCTTCGGCATTTAAGTGATAAATGGTAAAATTGATCCGTTACAATGTTGCATACCAAGTTTTAGTGATGGAATGAGCATCATCATAATCATAAAAGCACAATGGTTGTGGACTAGCTGGCAGCAACAGAGCAAGAAATGAATGTTTGCCCTAATTTGTTTATGACAATATAAACATGACATGGAGATACATACAATCATAAAAAATTAACGAAAAATTAAAAATACTAGTAATAATTGGCACTTGTAAACAAACAAAAACAGAGAATAATGTATTTAAATATCCTACTAGGTATATCACATCCTAGAAAAAGGCCTATACACTGAGCCTTGGAAAATATTGAATCAGAAATCATTGGCATGGTTGACCACCTTTCTAGGATGGTTTTTTATAATAATACATATATACACCGAATAATAAAGAGATTAAGACCTAAAAAAAGTAGGGGTGTGTGTGGAGTGTGGTGTGTGTGTGGGGTGGTGTGTGTGTGTGTGTTGTGTTGTGTGGTGTGTGTGGAGGGTTGTGAGAGAGCAAATCATAATATCATTGCCATGCAAAACTCACGGTCATACACTGATACTAATCCATATCAAACATGCGAATTATTATGCATACAACATTGTTGGGATGCAGTAAGAATAACTCAAAGTGAATAAAATTCATAAAGCAAACAAGCAACTGTAGTTTGCATTAAATCACAACCTTTTTGATTGTCATCCCCAAAACAACACAATGTCACATGTTATACACAAAATAATTAGAACGTGATGTGTAATGATTGTGGGTGTGTAGTGATTTAAGCGGAGGGAGTGTGTGTGGTGTACGGGGGTGTGTGGGGTGTGTCAAAGTGTGATTGTGTGTGTGTTGTAAGTAGTGGGTGTGTGGGATGAGTGAGGTATATGCATAAATAAATATCATGAGATCGTGAAGGCCCAATATGAAATCATTGGTCAATAGCAATTAATTCACAAAGGAAATACACACAATTGCCAGTGATTCAAACAATATCTAGTTCCACAGGGCTGCTACCAAAACAGTTGCATGAAAAAACAACCTTAAAAATACGATAGAAGAAACATGTTATACCCAAATAATTAGATCAAAGGTGGTATACAATACATTTTTACCAAAAAAAATAATTAATAATAATACAAGGGAACATATGTGTGTAGGTGTGGTGGTGTGTGTTGTGGGGAATGTGTGTAGGTATGTGGTGGTTGTGTGTGTGGGAGAAAGAATGTGGTGTTATAGGTATGTGGGTGTGTGTGGAAGAGTGTGTGCTTACATGAAATTCATTAAATCGTGAAGCAATAAATCATTTGGTCAATATCAATTATATCACAAATAAATAAACTCAATTGCAATGATCTAAACAATGCGCACTCAAGCTACATAGAACCGTTTGCATGAACAACGCCTTAAAGGTGGTATGAATAATACTATTATACACAAAATAATAGATCATAGGTGGTATAATACAGGTATGCAAAAAACAAATAATCGGAGATAACGTGATGTGTGTTGTTGATGATGTCATGCTATGATAACGTCATTGCTATGTGAGGGAAGCAACAGTTTGTGTAGAATGCAATTGATCAGTGTTGATTGAAATTAGAGCTTTGGAATTAGTTAACATGGAGGGCTTTGTCTCATGGGATGTTGGATGGTTAGGTGTGGTCATACTCATTGTGTTCCCAAGATCATCCCTTTCAGCAGATATATTCTCACAAACTCTTTTGTACTTTTCCCCAAAAATTTGCCCCAACTTGTAAGTAGGGGGGTGATCTCTGACTAAAGTTTTTTTAAAATACTGTGGAATCATTGTAGTGGCATTGTGTGAGTGTGAGTGAGAAAATGTATTCCTTTAAGTTTTTTCATTGGGTCATTTTACCCCGGGACTGGCTATTGAAGTTTTACGCGTTTTTATTTTTGCGCATTGTTATACTATTGGTGAGACCTTATTACAGTTGTGTGACTTACTAATTGAATTTTTGAATTCTTTTGTGTATAGTAACTTAAGCGAGACGAAAAATGATATATGAAAGATTATAATAAGACTGACCTTTGCCTCAAGTGGTAACATGTGAGGAAAATGTTGACCTTTTGTTGTCCCCCCCCCCCTCTCAAAAAGAAAAAAAGGTGGCTACAATGACTGTGTTTAGTATTTTTGATCTTTTTCATTTTCAAGGACCCAGGGGCACCCAATGGGGGTGGGGAGGATTAAAAGATTATGGGGGATAGCGGATTGGACCTCCTGCGCTACACCCAGAGATTTACAGGCTCATGGCCCATCTGGGAAAAGTCAGATGTAGCATTTATGTGACTTTTGTGTGAAAATGCCGAACTTTTGGTACCCAAATGACAGACACCAAGATTCCCCAGTGGGACCGGGCTGGGATGACATGGGTCTATTGTGTCGGGCTGCAATAGATCCTAAATGATTTGGCAAAATGGGCTTTATACTGTTCCCCACCTATGACAAAACCCAGGGGAATATCAAGGAATCCAATGAGGAGTTGTAAATGGCTGTTCTCTCCTACCCTAGTCCTTAGCATGTAGGTTTAGCTTTAGTGGCTCCTGTAGAGAAAATGAGCGGCAAAATGTTGACCCTTTTGTAGACAAACAGCATCAGGAAATCCAGCATTGTTCCAGCTTTGTAATCCTCGGGAACTTTGATTCCAATTGTGCTCTTATCACTGGTACAAATAACCATTTTGTTCATTTTTTAGCTCGTTTTATCACATTATTCTAAACAATCTGCTACCTTGATACGGGCTTGATACCCTATAGCGAAAGAGAAAACGCAAAGTTGAAACCCATGTGAACGTACAGGGGCAACGTGTTGTGGGGGGACTTTTTAATGGGGTTGTGGCCAGATTACCAAAGTACTCCCTTCCCTATTAGACGCAATTATTGACTAAAGGACGCAATGGAATTAAGGTGCGCCAGTTGGGGTACTTTTTGGGTATTTTATCCTCTGTACACGTAGTACCTAAATAAAATGAATGACATCCTCCCTTTATATTACCAGTAGCCTGACGGGAATGGAGGAGGTGGGAATGATCATAATTATATTTCAATATCATATATCGATCCCATCCTTGCACTCACAAGCGTTTAAAAAGACCGGGGTGGCACTCCCTATATGGCTAGTGACAGGTAGCGATTTCCCGGCCATCAGGGTCTTTAAGGAATAATGAACGTTTATTCATTCCGTATTAAGCCTCAGGAAAAGAAAAGAGGGGGATCATTGATAAAAATAAAAAAATAAGGATCATTCGGTAAGAAACTTGGCCGGGATAGGATTAGGCACAGTTACGTAAATTATATTTTAATGAAATTAGCAGGAACTGATAAACGAACTTTTTTTTTTGCACAAGGGGCTTTTTATTTGGGTCAGAAAATGGCAATAATAGAGTACATCGTTTAGTGAAAATAGGGGAAAAAAAGGTTTGAAGAGACACTGGTTTAAAGTTCTTTCAAAAAGGGTCATTGGTTAATATCTCTAAATGATTACGGCCTGTAAACATTAAAAAAGGGAGTCCACTGGGCATTAGTGGTTGACAAAAAAGGGGTTCTTTCGACAGACACATGCTGCATACCCCACATAGGAGTGCCACCACCCCCCCCCCCCCGGGGAAAAAAGTATAACACCTACCTTCAATGGAGGAAGGCACAACATAGTTTTAGCATGTGGACATGAAACTCTACGTATGTTATTATTGTAAAGTGGCATACCTGGTTTTTCCAGGGTGAAGGGACCCGGGTTGGCTGGGGAGGCAATCATAGATGAAATTGACAATTTTTGCCTATTGACAATGCAAGCTATCAATTGTGGGATATTATTTTTTGGAAAAAAAAAAGGGGGCCATTCAGGTGCAAAGCGATTTTAAAATTGGGGTCATTTGTAGAGATCCTAAAATTCATCCAGCCATTTGCTTCGAATGGTTGGATTGGGGACAAAATGCGGGCAATTGTGGTAATAATTTGTCTAATATTGATGTAGTACTCAGTGCCCCAGAATATGGGTGAAATAGTGCAAGATCATTGAAAATAGGGACATTGAGGAACAATATTTGAAAAAATAAGGGGTGTCGGGGGGTCATTGGGTTTTTGGACGGGAAGATAACACGTTGTGCCCAAAAGCCAATATGTGTAGTGTCAACCTCCCACCCCCGTGAAGAGGGAAATGACTTAAAAATTGTTGGAAAAATATTAGGGCGATGCTTCCCTACCCCAGCAGGATGCCAACTAGTGTGGAAATGATTGTCTCTTTAGTGAGCAAAACAATGTATGGCTTTACAAAGCATATTTATCCAAACTTATAAAATTTGCAAGTTTTGTCAAATTATGACGTCATATGAAATACAATGGGGGGATGGTATAATGGCCACCTATAAGGTATAAAAGGAAAAAATAACTAGTCTCAGTAGACACGATACACATGTTTTAGGATTATATAACTTAATACTGTAGGAAACCATAGCATAGAAAGACCATAGAGTTAACCATTTGCACTGGTCTTTATGCCAAAATATGCTAAAAACTTGATATCTTCAGGACCCATGGTAAGGGGGTATAAAATACCAAATCAGATGAAAACAAAGGGCATTTTCCCACTCAA
Organism: Ophioderma brevispina; assembly: GCA_023653785.1. NCBI lineage: Eukaryota > Metazoa > Echinodermata > Ophiuroidea > Amphilepidida > Ophiodermatidae > Ophioderma > Ophioderma brevispina. Next base: position 9,309 of record JAMKCH010038361.1, on the reverse strand, counting down.
CAATGCCAACACAAAATTTCCAAAGTATTTAAAAATATCTCACAAACGGTTCAGAGCACACCCCCCCTATTTCAAGGGGTAATGTCATTTTTGCTCCCAAGAACAGCACTCTTTTGTTCTATTTTTTTTAAGAAAAACCATTCCCAGCTTAATTTTGGTTCCCTAGACACTCGTTCTTACAGAAAAAAAAAGAATGCTGATTACCCTACTTTTTAAATATGAAAGATATTTAAGTGCCTTTCCTTTAGTCTGCAAGTATGATTGTGACTGGGTCATCAGTCACATGATTCTGTCTTGGTTTAAAAATATTTATGTTATGTTCAGTAAACAATTTTTTCCCCAATTGTGTGGTTTTAAGAAGTTATGGCAAAAAAATGTACAAAGGCACAAGTGTGTGTGAGAAATTGAAAAAAAAATATAAAAAAGTTCTTACTGACTGACCCACCTCGGAATTTAACTTGAGGGAAACAAAATAATTTTATTGTTTAGGCCTTTAATCAAATTGAATTTTGCAAAACATTACAACTCAATAGTGGTAATTGTAATCAGAAAATATGATCCTCTCTTTTGCAGACATTTTCAGTTTTCCCTCGAACGATTTTAAGTGGACAAATTTGCAGACAAGACCAGAGACACCGGTTCGAAAAATAGGGTAAGTGCTTTTTAAATGCAATAAAAGAGAAAGCGAAAATTGTTCGAACAAAAATCTGAAGGACTTTGAATGTTGGTTAATAATAAATATGAGTGTGAATTAAAGGTTTGCTACTTAATGATCACCCTTGAATCTATGACTTGTTTACTGCCCTCACAAAATGTAAGAGTTTGGAATAAACCTACAACACATTTTTGTCTGAATTCGATGTAATTTATATAGTGAACACAAATTTGTCATAGCTTGCCGTAGTTATATTTACTTTTATGTGGCCTGACAAATAGAGCAGAAAGTCATTTTTGTAGGTTTTGCTGGTTTTGCATTCTTAGTTGTTTGCAGGGAGGTAGTACATGCCAACTTACATCCGGCGTAACCTAAGTGCTAGTCTTTATCAAAGACTTAACGGTACAAGATAGGAGGGCGCTCTTACACACATCGGACAAAGACCTGACTAAAGGCTATAGCTGGTCACAAATATTTAAATCTTAAATGACCGTTATTGGAAATTGCACTGTTTTTGCAGCGAGGTTAATCCACTAACCTCGACGGATTTTGATGTCAATAATTTTTTTCCTAAATTATCATGATATTACTAAGATCGTTTGAATGAAGGTTTAAGAGGTGATTTTGTAATGTCACAGAGACAGAGACTGCCAGAGTAAATGCATGTAGCAGTTCCCCAAATTACCGTTTGGAAATCCCCAATGCCCAAATCGAGCAGATTGTGTCCTACCCCCTGGTTGTTAGAGCCACATGGTAAGTAGGTGCAAAGAATGCACACACTGTATACGCTACAATATAAGATTTTTTTTCCAGTACATTTCAATTTCCAATATAGAAAAGGCCGAATTAGCTATTTTAATTTCAGTAAATGAAATTGTGAAAATAAAATGTTACCAGTAAACACATAATACCTATAACTCTTCTAGACCAGAGTATATTTAGCAATTCACCATGGCATTTAGTTTGAAATTGAACTTGTTGATTTTGAAATCACCTATAGTCAGGCCGTATACTGCGGCACCCCCCCCCTTTTTTTTTTTTTTTTTTTTCCCCAGCATGCTTCTTATAGTACATTGTACTCTGTAATGTGATGACAATCCAACATTACTGTAGGATTACTATGATTACAGTTGACATGTTATCAATGTCCTGATACTGCCCACCAAAAATATCAACTGAAGCATTTTAAAATGATTTAATACATGTGAATAATTTGTATCTGTATCTGAATCATAATTGCAGATAGAAGCTATTTGTAAAGCTATCAAAACTGAAGCTAGCAATGGCATTACGTTGGACTTTGCCGTGGCACCCAATGGCACGGTGCGTTTACGTTACGTGGAACACAAGAAACAGTTCAAGTCGGCGTGGGTCTTCTTGAAAGAAGGTTGACAACGGTAAGTGATAAAATTTGTTTGCTGTACTTTGTTTAACTTCCACTTCTTAATTCTCAGTTGTACATTTTCACACAGGTTCCAAAAGCAACCCTATAGTAGAATTTTGTAGATGCTGTATCAGTGTACAAGTTTGATAAGCTGATTAGCCACTGGACTCTTCAGGTTGACCTTGAAGACCATGGAATCTATATTATAATAGGCCATGTGTATCTGTCTGTCTATCTGTCTGTCTATCTGTCTGTCTGTGTGTCTGTCCACCCTTTTTCTCGGAGGCCGGGCGTCGTACAGTCACGAAACTTAGTGGGTGTGTGTAGCTTGGGCCTGGCCAGATCAAGTTCGATTGGTTAGCGGATACGCACCCCACAAGCCGGGTAATCACGAAAAACGGTATTCAAACAAGTAGTGCTTAGAAAAAGCCTGGTGATCGCGAAACTTGACTGCCTAGTATGCGGAATTGTGCATTCCTCATTTGTCATAATTTGAAAAGCCCGAGTACTAAATATTGTCAGCCAGTTCTATTTTGTTTGATAAAATGACATCATGCTTCACACTCTGTTTTTACAAGTTATAACCCTAGCATAGCCCAAAATACCATGAAATACTTCAGAACCAAGAAAAGAAAATTCACTAAGTCCCATGTGATGGAATTGCATTAGCAACCCAACACACATATGGACAGGGAATGGCTGTGCCAGCCTGACACTCACGGTGTGCCATAACCAGCCATGGGACTGGTAACTGAGGGACCCCAGATCAAATCCTTACCGAATCTCTGACCTTTAGCTTGTTCTTTTCCCCTTTCTTCCCTTCTTCCACTTTAGGACTTTGACTAGTTGACTAAAACATGCTAAGTAATGTCCCTGGTATGTATTCTAGTAGAAATCGCCCTTAATTGATGTTCATTGGGCATTGTCCGGATTGCTTGTGATAAAAATGTTTTCTGTTGAATCACTGTTTATTTCAATCTTTATATAAAATGTCCATCTTGATGGAATGACCTTGACTCTAATACCCCATTTCTAAAGTTTTACGCCGATATTTTAATCCATTTTGTTACAACATTTTTAAGTCCGTAGAATACTTTGGAAAATTAATATTGATCGACCAAAATGGGGCACTATTTCACTCATAACAACCAAACCAAACATCTTTTACTAGCCCTAAGATTTCACAGGGTAACAACAAAAAAGAGTAGCTTTCTTTTGCATTTAAGGAGTCCTGGGAATGAGGTTCTTGGCAATCGGGCCATTGACCTCTTAAAAAGGCAATGTTTTTTGTGGTCAGTGATACCAGGAAAATAGTCTGGCAGTGGCGAAAGGTTTTTGTCCATGCTTATGGTGCATTAATTGACAATATAAACTGATAAAAGGCGATTTGACTGCATTGGTTGGCTGTGGAGATCAGTCTATTGTTTGTTAGTGTTCACATGGAAGGTCAGAAACCAGTGTAGGGGAAAAGGGCAAAAAAATGCTAGTTAAATTTAGCACTACAAGTGACAAAGTGATTTGACATACACTTGAGGTCCATTAGTTTATATGGTTACATTTTTGTCTAGTAATCATATTAAAGAGGGGCAATCTGATCCACAGCCTTGTTCCCCTATCTCCCCCCTCCCGACTCTGCTACCTACAAAAAATTGAAATTTTAATTTGTTCATTGGTGGCCTAAGTATAACATGTGCACCTAATCTTACATACATATTCGATCTACTCTGATGAATTTTGCAATCCTTGATTTTCTGTCTGTCCACAAATGGACAAAACTTTTTCCAAATGAGAGTTGGGGTTCTTTTTTTTTACTCTTTTTCCAGGTTGCTGTCATCCTGTTTTTTATCCCCCTGGCTTGAAAAGCAGAGGGGTGATATTGTGAGGGTGCGAATGTCCCGTATGTGATGTATGTATGTGTATGTGTATTTGATATGTTCCAGTTTGTTAGGTTTTGGTTAGGTTTTCATTTTTCGCAGTCTCCTCGAAAAGTTTAAGTCCGATTTAAACCCATTACTTGGGTTAAGGTGCAATAGGGGTTCCTTCATGTGTGGATAAGGTCAAAGGTCAGGAACCAAGGTCAAAGGCAATCTGTATGTCATGTTCCAGACTGCCATCCTGACAGGGGGATGACGCAAGTTTTTTTAACTTGCTGTATTTTTTTAAATGCCCCGGGGAGGGTGGGGGTGGGTGGGTGGGGGAAGGGGACTTCTTCTATTCAAGGTGGGATATTGTTGGTCGTCGTATAACCAAAAAAAAAACTCTTAATTAGAGTGGTCTTTTGAGATCAGTCAATGTTACATGCAAAATTGTTTGGGTATCAATTGTCAAAAATAAAAAATTAGGGTAGGATTTTCATATAAAAAATTCTGTGGTTTAGCGTGTGACATATTGAATACTTGGTGACCATTTTCTGATGCCTAATTTCTCAATGTCATCTCCTATCAACCTATGCATCGCCTTTATAATAGGATTTAATTCCATGTGCTTTAATCTACCCTATAAATGACTGATGACGATCGTGACATAAAGTCAATGAATATTTTAGTTCAGGAAATGGATGAATTTGCATACCAAAACTAATGCTCTTTATCTTGGTCCTGGAATTTACTAGTTGTAATACATTGACATTTTTCTATGATATTGGTAAACGTATTGCTTGAGAATGGCTGCGAAAGATTATATTGATCGCTAAAAGCGGATCTTCTCCTTGCATACAATAGCATTTAGAGCAGACCATTGACCCTGAATCAATTTGTGTGTTTACAACATGTGCTTTTCCAGAGTAATAAAAATACCAAGAGTGTAAAAATCAAAAATTCAAGGGGCATTTCGTAGCTACAACTGAGAACTTTCGTGATCCACAGCCCAGCCTCGTCCCCCAGACTTACCTAAAAAAAGTTGAGATTTTTCATATCATCTGACTTTCACATTAGTATCCATGTGTGCAAATTTTTAACTTGCAAATTTCGGCTGTGTCTGTAAAGAAATTCGCAACTTTTGTATTTTCTGTCCGTTTGCTCATAACACAAACCGCAAAGTCGGATCAGCTAAAAGTTGTGAATAAGCTTTTCTCAAGGATATCTAGTGACATGAATAAAACAGAAGGGGGCTGGACTCACAAAATGCCACCTTATACAGAATTTCATTCAAAAAAAGGTAATTTTCTTGGTTCAAAATTGGTTTGCCTTTTGGAACTCTGAATTTGTATCGTGTAAATATGTAAAAAAGTGGCAAGCCAATCAAAGGAAGTGGGTGGGGACGAAATTTTTCCTAACATGCATTTCAAATATTGAGTATGCTTGCATATGTAATGTAAAGGTCTTTCCTAGAATTTTTGCACAAATTTGTAATACATTGTCAAAGCATATTAAGGTGCATGAGAGATTTCACATAACAGGTGTGTCCATAAAATGTGAAAATTCTGATTTTTGCACTGATGGACAGTTTCTTTTTTCATCAAACTACCCCTCTGAAAGGATTAAGATTGGAATAACATTTCTTGATCCAAAATTGTGAGATTTACTATTTTCCCTTCCTATTATGTTTTTTCCATTATATATAAGCATCACAAAAAACAAAATCAACCTTTAAGACATTTTCTGTCGCCACAATAAAAGTAAGAGATCTATTTTGTGTGTACTCTATATTAAAACCACTACAATATGACAACAAATTTGGAATGCCACAAGCCTCTTTGCAACCTTTAAGTACAATTTTAAGGACAATAAATTTTTACTTGGGAAATCCTAAAGGGGACATGACCCCTTAACCAAGGGTTAGTGATGCTTGATACTTAAGAAAACTGCAAGAGGTAAATCAATGATTTTGAAAGAAAAACAATAAATTAAATGTCTGTCAATAAATGTACAGTGCATAAAATCATACTAGTTAGTGGCTACTAATTATGATGTTTTACCAGCACAGTGCACAAGTAATTTTTCTCGTGTCACGTAAGACTGCTCTAATTCAGAATTCCAGATGTTGAAGTACTAATGAGTTCAATTGTCATCTTCCTCTTTCCAAGGACAAACGTTCAGTGGGTTGTACTTGTACATGCATTGGACATGAACGACATGTGTCCTCTGGCATCAGATATATCTACACAAAAACCAGTATGATTTTTTTTCCTAATACAACGATGAATGTGGAAGTTACTGAACTGTGCCATGGGAGTTGGACATACCTCAGCTCATATTGAAGGTTAACAAAACCTCTCTGGGAAAATAGCGAACAACCAATATTAGTCTGGATTTCAACACGTTTATCAGGACTATTTACATGTTTGGTACATTTTGGGCTTGCTTAATTCTGATCTTAGATCTATATTTTTAAAGGTGGCAACTAGAGATTTTGAGACACACAAATATTTGTCATAGTATTAATTTCATATAGCTTTTACACTCAATAGCTTTCTTTACCTTGTATTTGGCTACAGAAATGTCCTTAAAGAAGAAAAAGGTGATTTTGATGATTTGCTTATTGGCCATGTGTCGTAAGTTGGGAACCTCTTTCGTGACCCCCTAATTTCACTAATCGCGCCCTTTTTGCATATAAATTAAAATAACTAGAGACGTATATACCCCCTACTCAAGTAAACTATACATTTTTTGAAAGGGAAATTGTCCAAGGATTTTAAAAATGGCATCATTTTTTGCAGTAGGGGCAACACCCCTAGAATTGGTATGTTTTCAAATACAGATAAATTTTGACAAAAAGTATGCCCTTTAAAATTTTCATATTTTCATATGGTGTACCCTACAATCAAATCATTGCAAAAATGCCATCTTTGACTTCCTCAAGCTAAATACCTTTTCCCAATATATAGAGTTTTGTGGGGGGTCTACCCCATCTTCATATCCAAGTATCTCTCCGACAAATGTGTCACTCGCAACTTGAATAAAATTTTCTAATGGGAGTTATACTATTTCATAGTACTAAAAGTTATCTGTACCTTTAACGTGAAGACATTGGAAGATATTAACTTACAATTTTCAAGTTGAAAAGTTTTTTAAGTCTCTGCCCATTGTCTGTTTATAAAGAGCACATAATGTCTTCTGATCCATAGTTTGGAGAGAAGAGATTTGAAGATGATTTCTTCGTTGATGGCATTACATCAATGCCTACATAAACTATGCTCTAGGCCAATTTGGAACCATAGCCTGTTCTCTGTCAACTTGTATAACAACCTTTCTTGTTGGTTTTTTGTTTCATACTTTGTCATATAATGTCCTACAACACCTTGTCACCAGTGCAAATGTGTAGTTAAATCAGATGTTCCTTGCATTTTCTGCCGTCAGAAGCAATGATTCCGTCTGATTCTACTTCAACAGATGGTAATCGTACAATGACCTGCTCCTGGCTTGATTGCAAACGTTAACAAAGGATCCTGTGCCACTAATTGTGCATATTAGACAGTTCTTCACTTAGTTCTATCAACTGGGGAGTGGAATTCTTCCTGAATGGATACTTAACTTCCCTTGGTAAACTGATACTTGGCATGAGATTCGATGATCTTTGTTTTACCTTGTTCTGCTGTGCTTTTTTGTTGATATGCTTAAAGCTTAAATCATCAATTCATAGATTTAAAATTAAGAAAAATTAATTGTGTTACCGAATACTGTGGTAAAGAAAAAGAGAGAATAAATCTTACTTGGCCTAGTTACAACAATTGGCCTAGAATTAACATCCATGTAACGGCCTAGCAATTTCACCGATCACATTGCATGTACCCTCGTTTTTAATTAGTTAATTTAATTTATTATTAATTAAAATGTCATATTTAAATGCAGATTCATGAAGCCCAATTTATCCCTGTTTAATTAGTACTAAGTATGTGCATGTTTTCCATCTATAGCCATGTTTAGCAGTTCTGAAAATAATGATATGAGTTTTATTACACACATTTTCTATGGCTCCGTGTTCCGGGGCTCCGTCCGGGCTCCCCCCACCCTGGACTTCTTTAACAACGAGTCATAAAATTTAATAGCGTTGCTTGCTGTAGTTTTTTGTAATCAAATTAAGGAAGATAAATTAGGCTTACAATGAACCAAACCAAAACAAGGCTACAGAGGACCGCTTCATTGTAACTGCATAAAGAATATTCAAAATTTTGAAGGAAAATGTCACAAACCCCCCAAAATGGTATCCCAACTCACGACACATGGGCCTTATATTCACTATAAAACATAGGCTGAATTTCGTATTTGCTCATATACGAATTAGAAAATTCACAATTTTTTGTACCAAAGCAACATTTCTTCTCAGGCTTATATCCTTTAGATGGTATATTTTTTGATGTAAAGCTTACATCAGGCCAAAAATACCATACTTTCATTTTTTAGGGGCGCCTGATTTTTGTGAACTCTCCTCGTTACACACCTTTAAATACTGGTTCTCACTATCTCAAAACCCTTTTTGGGAATTTTGAAAATGTTCACCAAATCCCTCTAGTTTTATGGAAAAATTTTTCAAAAATCTCACTCAAGACTTTCCATTCTGGGAAAATTGTCCATAGTTGGTCACTTGTTAACCTGTATTTTTGTAGCAATTTATGTGTTTGTTAGAAAATATGGCCCTTGCCACTTTGCCCATTGCGACAAAATGATGAGACACATAACATTTGCGCTGATTTTGGGTTCTTAAAGGGTGGCATTTTCCGTGACCTAGCACCTTCCAATTTTGCCTATGCCACTCACAAGATATTGTCAGAAAATGTTATTTTCCAAAAGTTAATCTGATGGTGCGTTTTGATGTTATTAGCGAATGTTTCACAAGACAGTCATATCATTTCAAAAAAACTTCTAAGTACTAGCACTTTGTGGGCTAAAATGAGTGTAAAAGTCAGGGTGCCCATGTTAAGAATAGTGATAATTTGGCAGATTGACCTATTGAAGTGAAAATTTCCCAAACGGTGTACTGTGGGACTGGACTCAATCACCCTTTGGGCGATACCCTGTGCTAATGATATCTTGAACACAACCTTTACAAGTATTTTTTTGACCACTGTATTGTGAGTTAAGAATAGTTTCTATAATCTGGGGCCGGTGATTTTGAAGAAAGGGGCACAAATAGGCAAATGACTCGGGGAGGCTGACTTGTTGTCAAAAAAAAAGCTTTTGTGAAGGTTTTGGGCAAAGCCCCAAAGCCGAGAGAAAACCTAAAACTGTTAAAATTTAATTTGGCCATTCCGGCACACTACAATTTTTCCATGGGGTGTGGTGGTGGTCCATTGGTGTGTCTTGGACTGGCATTCTTTCATACCTATATTGAC
>JAMKCH010038360.1:0-29768 GCA_023653785.1 Ophioderma brevispina | reverse complement strand
GACCCATTTTCATAGTAAAATTGCGACCAAAAATTGAAAAATGGACCCATTTATGTAGTAGCAATGACCTAAAAAATGACCCATCAATATAGTAATATGGTGGGAAAAAATGACCCATTTTTATAGTAAGGGGTGGAGTGAAAATTGTGACCCATAATCGGCGAGGCACATGGTACCTACCCTTTTCCACTGAGTAACCCCCCCGGGCCTGGACTATCATTTTCCGGTGTTTGTTTGCTATTTGCAGGTGCTTGGGTGCTTTCATTTGTAGGCCTCTCACAATTTTCAAGTCTACATGCTGTGCTGCAGTTGGTTTTGAAAAACTACCTACAATCCTTAGCTATGTCGTTAGGATTTCCACAAATAAGCACAACTTTTTTGACTTGTCTTGATTTCTGTAAGTCTGTGATAGGTAATTTAGATTTCTTTGAAATTTAGCCTTGCTACTATTACCTCTGAAAGTTTTACCTGGTTTATTACTACTACTCAAGGGTGTTTGCCAACCACCATGAGCTTCAGTGTAATGCTCAGCTATTCTAGACATTTCAAGGATATCTTTGGGTTGTCTTTCTTTCAGAAATAATGCCAAATCTTTGCCACAACTCCTAATAGATTGTTCTCTAAGAGATCTTTTAGTCCATCATAACTCTTGTTGTTATTTGACAATTCAACCCATCGAGTCAAATAGTTAGTCATGCTAGTGACAAACTGAGGTGGTGTTTCACCAGACTCTGGCTTAGCAGATCTCAATTTAGTGCGAAATCCCTCTTCTGTGAGTTCATAACGCTTCAAAATAGCTTCTTTGAGTTTGTCATAATCTTGTGCATCATCTAAACTAAGAGCTGAATAGACTTCTAAGCCCTTCCCTGTAAGGAGTGTGCTCAAATTAATAGCCCATTTTGAATCTTTATCCCATCCCTGAACAGCTGCATATCTTTCGAATCTATTCAAGTATGCATCCATGTAATCTTTTTCATCACGAAAAGGAGGCAATTTTGGAGCCTTTGCTTTCTTACTATGAACCGGGGTAGAGCTCCAATGAGCTGGAGAAGAGGTGCCACTGCTGTTAGAACCATCCCCTGCTTTTCCCTTTTCTTTTTTAATGTTTTCTAACTGAATCAGCATTTCGGTATTTTTCATTTCAAGTTCTCCCTGATCCTTTTTCATTTGACACTCCCTCGCTTTATCCTCAAGATCAACTTCCCTTTGTTTTAATCTAGCTTCCCGTTCTTCATCCCTTTCCCCTTTTAACCGATTCTTTTCTTCAAATACAAACGTTTGCAAGTCTACACCTACCAAGTCTACACCTTCCAACCCCATACTTTTCCTACTGCAAGTATCTTTTCAGTTTCCAAAGACATTTGACCTTGGTATGTGACCTTTAATCCTACCATGACATGCAAGTGTCTATGGTGCATCTATGACCTGAGTTTTGTGGCAATTGGGAGTTAAGGTGCGGGTTAAGGTGTCCATGCACAAGCAATTTGAAAAGGTTTTAACCAAAACTTTAACAGACACACACACACAGAATTTGGATAAGTATGTGCCTCCTGCACTATAGTGCAGGTGACATAAAAGCTATGAAATTGACAGTGCTTGGTGCAAAACTCACTTTTATTTACCTTTCTTACACAATCAGCAATGTGTCTGGAAGAACCCATTATTACCAATGCAGTAAATTTAAGGTACATCTCCACGACAGATGATTTATGGGAAGAAGTCAGATTTTTCCTGAATGGCTGGAGTAATTAAGACCAGGGATCATAAATTCCAACTAGGCCAGAAAAAAAGAGTGTCTCAGCTTCCTGTAGCTCAAACCCTAAGTTCTATGCATTTTTTAGGTAAAAAAAATACATTTAATTAGGGATGATGGCAAGTTTTTCACATTCAATGAATTTATTGCTAAGTACTCATTAGAGAAATGTACCTTTATGGACTACATTTCACTAATCTATTCTATTCCCAATTCTTGGAAAAATAAAAATATTATGGGCAATAAACATACATATGAATGTAGTCAAATAGATTTGGTTAATGAAGTCTGTAATACCAATAAGGTGTGCAAGTATGTTCAAAACTATTGTGTTAAGAAAATCTTTGTAAAGCCGATTGCTGAAAATAAATGGGCTGCCCTTTTCAATGATTTTAATTTTAATTGGAGAGATACTTATCTCATTCCTTTTAAATCTACCTTATCAACTAAATTAAGATATTTTCAGTTTCAAATATTGCTTCGCTATCTCCCTGTTAATAAGTTTTTTGTTTGATATCAAGTTAACCAATTCTAACCTTTGTTCACTGTGCAATCAGGATATTGAGTCAATTATCCATCTTTTTTGGGATTGCAATATTTCGAGATCCTTTTGGTCAAAACTGCAATCTATTATCCTGTGCAATAAGGTAGATATTAAAAAGGAGGATGTTATTTTTGGTATGTTAGACCCGAGTAAATACTGCTATAATTTTGCTATTCTTCATGCTAAATCCCAGGTCAAAATTCCAGTTGATCAGAGTTGAACTGGTTTCAACTGGAACCAGTTGAATCCAGTTGATCCCAGTTGGATATCCAGTTGAATCCAGTTGAATTAGTTGATTCCGTGATGGAAAATGGAACAATTTTCAACTAGGTTTTTACTGACCAGTTGAACTCAGTTAAGACCAGTTACAAACAGTTAAAAACAGTTGAAACCAGCTAGTTCTGTTACGGAAAATGGAACAACTTTCAACTGGGATCAACTGGAATTTTGACCTGGGATATTATTTATACTGTTGCAGGTGTAACAGGTTGATTCCTAATGTTTACCATTTTATCAGTAAATTGAAGTTGAACTGTTTTGTTGAGAAAGAAATAGCACTGAACCAAGACAAGTTTAAGTTATGGCACAGGTGGTATGTTTTATTCTTAGGCTGATTTGTCCTGTTTTTGATGTGGTCTTTTGGTGTTTTTGGTTGGATTGTTGGAGCACGGGGAGTGTGGGAATTTTGTGGGTTGTGTGTGTGTGGGGTGTGGTGGTTTTGTGAGTATGTGTGTCTGTGAGTGTGTGTCTTTAGTGTCGTTGTGTATGTCTGTGCATGCCTTTGTTTTTGTCTTTGTGTATGTGTGTGGAGAGTGTGTGATGAGAGTGAGTGTGAGTGTAGGTGTGTTGGCAATTGTATTTTTTTTCAATGTGGTATAGAGGTTTTTCAACCACTCCATTCATATGGTAATTTTATCATGTCAGATCTTTCGAATGGAGAGGGTAGTTGTTGACTAAGGCAATATTTTTTTTTCATATTATTCACGTTTCGGCCGGGCGTGTTTATGTATTTTTCTTTTCAATCTCCTTTTTTTTTTGGCCTTCATAATCAACCTCCCTCCTCATTTTGCATCTATTTTTTCTATAACCAACCTTATATAAGTTTAAATGTAAATTGATTATTTTTTTATATAATCCTGTATCTTTATATTTGGTTTGAAACACCCCCCCTGGCCCCCTTCCCAGACGCACCCTTCCCCTCCCCGACGCACCCTTCCCCTCCCCGACGCCAACACCCGATCCCTTCCCCACGCACCTCCTCCACGACGTCACCCCACCCTGGCCACTACCCCCACCTCCCCAACAACCCCACCCTTCCCCTGCCCCCCCAACCCTTCCCTGCCCCCAACACCCCACCCTTACTCCCCCTCCCCCACACCCCACCCTGCCACCCACAATCACCCACCTCCCCCACCGCCCTCCCAACACCCCACCTGCACCCCGCCCCAACACCCACACCCTTCTCCCTCCCTAATGCCCCTGTTATTTCCCCCTCCCCAACACCCCCCCCCTTCACCCTTCCCCCTCCCCACACACCACCTTCCCCATCCATATATTCACACACAGATGTATGGTATGTAGTTTTTTCATATAGGAAAGATTTTGCATATCCGTGTAGTGGTTTAGCGAACAGCAATATTGCATTTTAATTAGCTCATTTGCATACTAAGCCGCATGTATCAGGAATTTCCAAATGGCAAAGAAGATGCATTCTTGCCGGACGACACAAAAGGCTGTGTGCTACACGGCAATTCTTTTTGGTATGCATTTCAGACGCCTTTGGGGGGGGGCGGCCAAATTGTCCTTTATTCCTCCCGTATTAAAACACCTATGCAACCGGGAACCTATTTTTTATTGGCCTTGCCAAAGAATTTCAAATAAACAGAATGTCTAAAAAAATATTACCATCAAAGATTGAATTTTTTTCAGGAATGTTTAAGCTTTCATGAGATTTTAGTTGGGTTGTAATTGGGGGTTGGTCTGGTTTATTTAAAGGACACTATCAGTGATTTGAAAAATATTGAAATTTGCAGGAATAGCTTCAAAGTGAATGAGTTAAGTCTGTTAGAATTCTCATAAGTTACCTTTTCCAGCTGTAAATGACAGAAAAGGAAGAAACGGCAGTGTTCCAAGATACGATACTACCATGTCAATTAGTTGCTTGTAGTAAGTGTCAGAGACGACGGCAGTAATGATTAAAATCTCCGATTCTGTCCTTATTAGGTTGCTCACTGTCTTATATTTGCAGGGTTATGTTAGGCTACCTTTACTTGTTACATACATGGCAAAAATCTGATTTTGAATGATTTTTTTGGTTTGCTGAATTAGCAAATCACTGGAAGTGTCTTAAGAGTTATGGCCAATTATCTAAGACACTTGAAAAACATGTTGATCCAGTTTCGGCTATCCTGATATCAACAGAGATGCCATTGAAAATCAACTTCAAGACATTCTTTATTGAAAATTAAAATTAAAAAAAGGTATAAAATGCTGCTCCTTGTGAAATAACGTAACTTATAAGTTTTTAATATCACAATCGCCAATAAAATAATGTAGTATTGGAAAATTCAATTACAAACAGTCTTGTTGTCCCGGCTTTACCCCGGGTTTCAGCAGAAGGAAGAACCATAAAAACACACTCGTTGAAAGTAAACCGAGGCCTTTGAACACCAACCATCATTTCCTGTATTATTGTTGTTTGTTCAACACGTTTTTTTTTAATTTTGTTTCTCCCTAGTTTCAGCAGTAAAGTTTACATGAATTTCACGATTATCGCCCCGCTGAGAGTGAGTCCCCTCATTTCCCCCACAGCATAATTTCTGGGGCTATCACTGTTTGAAAAATAATGTATTGATTAGTTCAGTGCATGATAATCTGATCTCTACAATATTCTTTTGTTTGAAAACAGTTAACTGGACCAAGTGGTATTTCATCCTCTGTGTTCAACTGACAATATCTACGGTTAGGGTGCATCAAACTGGATAAAATAAAAACGAGGATTTAGCTTAGGATCTGCTCTACAAATAAAATCAAAATATCTCACAGAAATGCACAGTTTATATTTTTTTAAATTTTTATTTTGATTGTATAGTTTGTTTTTTGGGGGGGATAGTCTGTATGTACACTAGTACTATTTACAGTTAAACTGGTACATTTACACTAGTACAATTTACAGTTTACATTATTTTGAAAAATAGCGTGCCCTCCAGATTTTTCAAAATTGATATTTTTGCATGGTTGTAAAGCTTATAAATACATTAGCCCTCACCTGAAATTATTAAGCTCAAATCAGCATGCTTATGGGTAACAGAACGATTTTATAATTGATGACACTGGCGACATTAATTCAACAGACAACGCGGAATGGCGTTTAAACACAAGGAAACACATGCCAGAGTTGATTCCCACAGCATGCATACACCTTGTTTGACCGGTCTGTGACCTTTGCGGTTTAATATCAATCAATGCGTACGAGTCTATGATATTCATGTAATAGACACATCTGTTGATTAAAGTTAAGGTAAACTTAAAAGTTAGCCTACAAATCACCTGGATGTCTTTAGCCTCTTATTAATGTCTATATCTGTTTGGGGGATGTTATTTTTATGTTTAAAATATATCTTTATTCTTCCAATTGCCTAGACATTTGCAAGCAAATTGAATAAATTACATATTTTCTGAAAATGTGCCAGTGCCACTTTAAACTACTTAAACTCTGTTTAAATTAACTTAAAAGTTCTTCAAAAAATCCAAATGTGTCTATATCTTAGCACAACCATAATGACGGATTACTGCGTGATATAAAGAAATTATTTTTAAAATTAACATCGAGCAGTATTCTGGTAGTGGTTATATGCATGGCCACACATTTTGAACTCGCCACCATTCCCAATTTCCAAAATCTCACACCTTTCAATCTCTAGGTGAACAGAACTCTATATACCTCAACAAAAATTAGTATACATATTCTGAAAGGCATTTTCAGGAGGAATCTAAATATGGTCTCAAAAATGTCTTCACAATTTTCAGATATACTACTGGACATTTTATATAAGTACCTCCATCATCAAAAGAGGGAATGAATTATGGATATTTGTAGAAGGCAAGAAATGTACCTCATCAAATTAAATGTTTGCCCACACAGTTTTCCACTTGAATAGGGGGCTTGGATGTGGGTATTCAGCTTTAGACTTGAAACCGTTACCCATTCTAAGGGTCATTTTGTAGAAAAAGAACCCACTTCTAAGGACTTTGCTTCAAATATATACACCCATTTTCAGGTGAATATACCTGCCAACCTTCTGTTTTAAAGGAATCATCCCTATTTTGAACTAAGTTGCAAAAAAACCCAGAATATCATGATTTGGAAATTTCAAACAAGGGAAAACTGTCAGGGAAATCTTGTAATAATTGCCAGAGAAGTCCTGAACTATTTCCTATGCCCCTAAGCTCTTCCTGGGGCCTAAAACACTGAAATCCAGTAACTTCAAGGGACTTTGTACTCCACTTGAGGCCTTACAGTGGGCCACAAATAAACACCATCCATAAGGGCTTGCGTGATGAGGCGTTCCCAACATATACATTCTGAAAATCTAGGTTCTCAATGTTGGCAGGTATGTGTGAACCAAAGATAATTTCGGCTTTTTAACCATGTTTTGAGGATGTTGGGGGGGGGGGGAGCCCATCTCTAAGGATTTCTCTTTCTCTCATAAAAAACACCACCCACTGGAGCTGCATTCCCTATATATATTTTATATAAGTACCCCGCACAGATAATAACAATCACGCCAGATATATTTTACCTGCTGGATACTTGAGACCAAACTCATCCACAGAAGCAAGATGTTCTATATTTACAACACTTTAAATGTAATACAGAAAAGAAAAATCGTGAAAAAGAATCTGAACATTGTTTTGAAACCAAGTACCACTGGAGGCCATAATCATGTTTGTAAGCCTACGTACATCGTGAATTAAAACACAAGAAATGTTTCCCCCACTTCACTTCCCCGCCTCCTCCAATAAGGCTGTTCCAAATTCAATCAACCACACCTCCACCAGTCAAAATGCTAAATAGTTCATAATTAAAGGCTTAAAGCAATATTAGAACATTTTTTGAAGAGTGCCCCCAATTTTCAAAATTTGATATTTTTGCACAGCTATGTTGGTAATTGTCTAGAAAACTACACCTGCGAACGAGAATGCTCAAAAATGCGTATTTATCATAAAATGAGCGATTTTTGTAATTAGAATTGGGATCCTAGATGGTACTTAACGGCAGAGCTGGAAATGCTAAGTTTATGTCCGTCCATGATGAAATAGTGCCACCTCAAGAAAATGACCTCTAACTTGACTTGCCTGAACCAATAAAACAACTAATAGATGAGCGTAGATACGTACATGGCGCTATTTCCCGGCTATTTCATATTGGAAGGCCGTTTCCAGCAGCCGTTGAATTATCGGGATCCCGATATTAATTATTATAGTTACAAAATTCCTTCGTTTGCGACACATAGACACTGTAGAGCTTAACCATTCACAGGTATAGTTTACTAGCCAGTTACCAATGCAACCGTGTAAAAATCTCATTTTTTTTTGAAAAATTGGGGCGCTCTTCCAAAAAATGTGCTAATATTGCTTTAATAATTTCAAATGAGACAAACACCACATGTGGCAATCATCAAATTTGAACTGAACACAATTTGGAAATACATAACACCACCACATATTTTGGGGGGGGGGGCGAATACAAAGTGCAAGGACTTACATGTATATTACATTATATGCAAACTTACAAAAAACTTTTTTCAAACCTTTGATTATTTGCTTCAGATATTCACATGCTTGGTAACACCTGTAAAGGTAGAAATTTAAAACTGAAGTTTGAAAAGATTGAAAACAGTTTTCAAGTAATCATTTGCTCTAAACAAAAATAATATTTTATTACTAATGACAACATTCCAATAGTAGTTCAAACCTTATGGTATATGTTTGGTTTCTTGGATATGCACATATTCAATTCACTTTGTCCTGGAAGATGAGACTATAGACTCATCAGAGAAGTACGCTAGTTCATGGCACATGCTCTTCCAGTGCACAGCCATTGCCCACCCTTTACTTGATACCTTTAGCGGCCAGTTCTTCAGTCACTCTCTTCAAATAGGTTGGGTCTGGGTAGCCAAATGATTGCCTGTAATGATAAAGTTAGCAAATGAAAGCCTTCAGAGTCATGCATCACACATTAGTATAATACTTGTCATGAAATTTTTGTGACATCTGCAAGAGGGCACATAAGGATTGCTTTTGGTAGTGTGTGTATCTGTCTGTGTCTAGAATGTTGACCCAAATGTTAACCCTAAACATAATTGCTCGCTGTTTCTACATAAGTGCACACATTTTCATTGCTTAATTGATGATGTTTGTAATAATTTATGACTTTTTTGTATATGTACACAGCATGTTTATTTTTGGTTAACATTTTGATATAGTCATATGGTAATTGTTTCACTTTATTATCATTGAGTTTATCATTGATTGCTGTGCAAATATACATTTGCATACACTTTGATCTCGTTCTCTTTGTAAATGTACCTTTGTTTCTTATTAGATATGAGAGAACTTTTGTGATCAGGTTTTTGCAATTCATTCTCTTATCCAGAATTACTTGTGTTTACATTATATTTTTTTGAATGTATTTTATTTTATTATATCCATTTCTGTATTTTGCAAGTAATTCAAATAAGTATTTTTATTATATTCTTATGTTATAAAAAGTATTTTGAAAAGATATCGCTACTTAGCCAAGAATATACAATTTGTTTTCATTGTGGGTTTTGTCTGCCTCCACTCTGATGAAATAAAAGCAGCTGGGGACCGAACAGGTAACCCCATCAATGGAGTAACTAGAATTCGCGGTTCTCGGCTTTCGCGCTCGCTATATTCAAAGAATATAAGCTGTGGGCCGCTCTATGAACTTTGACCTTGGCATATGACCTTTGACCTCATCAACATATGAGGGATCCCTTGGTGCACCTATGGCACAAGTTTGGTTCCAATTGAACTCCAATTTTTCATTTTTAGCCTGTTTTTCAAGTTGACCTCACATGACCTTTGACCTTGGCACATGACCTTTGACCTCATCAACATATGAGGGATCCCTTGGTGCACCTATGACACAAGTTTGGTCCCAATTGAACTTAAACTTTTCAATTGAGGTCAATTTAAAAAAAACTTAACATTTTAGTGACACACACATACGTAATGTACATCCACACACCCACACGAACAACATATTGCTAAGTGGTCCTCAAGCTATAGCTGGCGGCCCACAATTATGACATGTGTGTGCTTTATTCTGTTAATGTATTTATTAAGTATAACAAAAGGGAAACCTCCTGCCAGCTTGAATTGTGTGGCATGCATCTACAGGCACTCGTCTAGATGAGTAGACGACTGGACCATGATTTGCACGGTCAATGATGGAGCAATAGTTGACAGGGTTACCTGGTGAAGAAATGACCCATACACCCAAAGTTTTACCCCAGATAACATATAAAGGTAAAAACTTCATTACTGTTTTTACCCCTGAATAATTTATATCAATTATGCCAAACGCTGCAAAATGGTGGCAAAATTTTGAAAGCTGTGAAACAAGGACTTGTCAAGTCACGAATAACCTAACTTGAATGCTTAATTTGGACCATATGATTTGACAATGAAATAAATATCTTGGAAGTATAAAATATCATGATCATAAGCTAAGTAGGTGGTGTTCATAACAACTTGGAATATAACATACCTTTAATGGTGATGGACATGATAAATGGGACCTGCCTTTTTTACAATGCAACTGCACAGAGGGTTCCTTAAAGGTTGACACAGAGATTTCATAATGCAGGAATAAGCGGAAATTTTGAGGAACTTTCGTTTAACACTGGAAATGGAATTGGTAAACAAGGCCCTATTTTTTTGTTTTAGGTGTTTTAGGTAGGTTACTACTCTTGTAGCAACCTGAAATACAATTAGGTAAATGGTTTGCATTAATAGCTGAGAAATTGAGAAAAGAATAATTCCTAATTGTTTCATTACAGAAAAACAATACATCAATTAATTAGTTGTTGGTTTTAGTCAGAATGACCATTTACATTCTGCTACTATAACTACTTCTTTGTGTGTGCGACTGTGTGTATGTGGGGGGGGGGGCATGTGTGACTGTGTGTGTGCTTACTGTTGCTGGATAATGAAACTTGGCAGTATAATATTTAGGTAGGGCACATCAATAGGTTCTTATCAAATGTTGGTCAAAGGATATCTAGGTGTGAATTGGGATTATTTTTTTAAATACCAAAACCGTGCTATTTTTGACATAAATTCAAAAATTTTCACCAAGTTATTGAGCTGTGTGTTACATATGGCTTGCATGACTGGAATCAAAGATCAATGAGACAATGGCTAGGCCTATCATTTGGGATTTTATCTTACTGTTTTCACACAAATTCAATTCCTACAAGACTTGTTCCCATTCACCCTTGAGGTGTGGGTCAAATAGAAAGTGGATTTAAAGGTCATTTGGGGGTGATGTTGGGTTGATATTGATAACATTTGCCAATCCATATTCTCTGAATATATATGATTGCAAAAGCCAAGAACCACAAAATTCTACTTCATTTTGTCAACCATCCACATTGATTCTCTTGGATACACTGACTTTAATAATAAACAAGGCGGTTCTCGAACCACAAGTCTCGCCTGCTTTCGCGTATAGCTGTAAGACAAAGAGCAGCACACCATATTGCAACTGTATGAGTACAGGGTGTTCCCAAAAAAGTTGTGCAAGCAGATACAGTGGATTGCAGATATCCCCCTCCACAACACCCTACAAGACCGCACCCCTACGCAACACCCCCATCATCACCCCCTCCCCAACACCCCGCACCCCACCCACCAACACCCTGCAACAACACCCCACCCCCTCCCTAACGCACCCCACCTCGCCAGTTACACCCCACCCCTCCACAACACCTCCGCAACACCCCACCCTCTCCACCACCCCACCCCCTCCCGACAAAAACCAAACCGCTGGTCAACACCCTACCCCCCCTCCCCAACACCCTGCAACAAACCCACCCCCACCTCCCAACCCCCGCAACCCCAACCCCTCCCGGCACGACACCCCACAACACCCACCCCCCCTCACCCGACAAACCCACTCCCATCCCGCACACCCTACCCCTCCACCACACCACCCCCACACCCCCCCCCACCCCAACACCGCCACAACACCCACCCGTCCCACCCCCACCGACAGCGCCACCCCCTCGGCCCGAGCCCCCATCATCACCCTCCCGGGCCACACGCCCAACCCCGACCCGTCCCCCCCCACCCTTCAACACCCCACTCCCTCTCCCAAACCTCATCAGCCCTACCCACACCCGCACCCCCCCACCCCCACCCGCAACCCCCCCGCAACACCCACACACCCACCCCTCCCCACACCACACAACCCCATCCGCCCCTCCCCAACACCCCTCAACAACCCAACAACCCTCCGAACACCCCCCTCACACCCACCCCACCCCCCACACCCCTCAACAACACCCACCCCACCCCAACACCCTTCAACACCCACCCCACCCCAACACCCTTCAACTCCCCATCCTCCCAACACCCCACCCCCCCCTCCTTAACCCACCCCCCAAAAATAAAAACACCCCACCCCCTCTCCCAACACCGCCTCCAACGCCCACCCCCCCTTCCCTCAACACCCCATAACACCCCACCCTCCCAACAAACCGCCTCAATATAACCCCAACCTCCTCCCCCACACACCCTCCATAAACCCCAACCCCCTCCCCAACACCCCCTCAATACCCCAACCCCCTCCCCAACCCCACCCCTCCCCTCCTTTTTTTTTTTAAACCCCACCCCCTCCCTGCAACACCCCACCATGCCCCTACACCCCACCCTCCCACCAACAACCCCGCAACACCCCACCCCTCCCCCCACACCTCCCCCTCCCCCCAACACCCACCCCGCTCCCCCCCTACACCCCTCAACAACACCCTACCCCCCTCCCACTACCTGCAACACCCCCCCCCCCACCCCAACACCCCTCAACACCCCCCGCCCATCCCCTACACCCCACAACACCCACTCCCCCCGTCCCTCCACACACCCACTCCCTCCCCAACCCCTACCAACCTCTCCCTTGATGTTATGGAATCGGGGAGGGACAATAGGGTTGGGTTGGTGCGCGGGATTGGGTGAAAGGGGCGTTGGGGCAAATTTGTGGGAACGGCAGAGATGCGATGGGGTGTCCCTCCCCGTCCGGGCTCCACCCTACCCCCCCCCGCACCCGCCGCCACTTCCGCCCTCCCCCCCCCCCACGCCCGCCCTAACCCGCAACACCCACCCCCTCCCCGTACAGCCCCCTCGCAACAACCCTACCCACACCCTCAATCCCCTCCACGCCCAGCCCCCTCCCCCAACCCCTTCAAACACCCCCCACCTCTCCCCAAACCCCACCCCGTCCCCAACAACGCCGCACCCCTCAAACCCCACAACACCCACCCACTCCCCAACCCACTTTTCCACAACACCCCACCCCCTCACAACATCCCTCAACAACAAACACCCACCCTCCCCCACACCCCCCCCCCACCCCCAACCCCCTCAACACCCACCCCCCACAACCACCCTCACACCACCCCAACACCCCTCAACACCCATCCCCTCCACACACAACCCCACCCCCTCCAACATCCCCATGCAACATCCCAACCCCTCCCAACAGACACCCCTCATCCCCCAACACAAGGCCCCACCCCCCTCCGCCAACAATACGCCCTCAATACCCAACCCCCTCCCCAACACCCCGCAATACCCACCTCCGTCACCTACACCTCTGCAATACCCCAATCTCAACCCCATCCCCAACACCCCAAACTCCCCTCCCCTAACCGCCCTAACACCTCACCCCCTCCCCAACGACCGCCCCCAACACCCCTCAATACCCCAACCCCTTCCCCAACCCCCGCAATACCACCCCAACCCCCTTCTAATATAACCCCAACCCCCTGCGCCCAACACCCCACATAACCTGCAACCCCCGTCCCCAACACCCTCAACCCCACCCCAACAAAACCCCTCAAACACCCGACCGCCCCTCCGCCAACCCTCTTGCCACACCCTCCCCCCCTCAACACCCCTTACACCCCAACCCTGCAACACCCCCACACCCCCACTCCCCAACACCCCACCGCCTCCCCAACACCCCACCACCCCCTCCGCACACCCCGCACTACCCCAACGCCCCTCCCCCTCAACCCCCACAATACCCCAAACCTGCCCCCTCCCAAGCACCGGCCTCACTAACCCCACCCCCTCCCCAACACCCACCCCCTCCCCGGACACCCCGCAATCTCTCCATCCTCCCTCCCCACCTCCTCCTTACCCCCCCCCCCCTCCGCCAACCCCCCATCCCACCCACCCTCCATCTCTCCAACAAGACCCCAGCCCCCGTGACCCAACCTCCCCTCCCACTCCACCCCCTCCCCCACACCCCTCACTACCAGCCCAACCTCCTCCCCACACCCCACTCCCCTGCCCCTAAACCCCCAGAACAACCCCACCCCTCCCCAACACCCCGCAATACCCCAATACCCTCCCCAACCTCTCGCAATACCCAACCCCCCTCCCAACACCCTCCTCCATACCCCAACCCCCTCCCCAACACCGCCAACCCCACTCAACCCCCTCCTCAAACACCCCAGCCACCTCCTCAACACCCCAGCCCCCTCCCCAACACCACCTCAGACCCCCTCCCTAACACCCCCATACCCCACCCCCTCCCCAACACCCCTCAATAGCGCCCAACCCCGCAATACCCCACAGCCCCGCAATATCCTCCACACCCTCCCCCCCACTCCTCACTATCCCACCCCCGCCCAAACCCCCCTCAATACCTCAACTCCCTCCCCCACCCCGCAATACCCAACCCACCCCTCCTCTGCATGCATCCCGCAACTCCGCCAACATCCAGCAACACCCCAAGCCCCCTCCCCCACATCCCTCAACACCCCACGCTTCCTCCTCCCCGAGACACTGCAATACCCCAACCCACGCCCTCCCCAACACCCGCAATACCGTCAAACCCCCTCCCCACACCCCTCAACACCCAACACCTCGTTCAACACCCCACCCCTCCCAACAATCCCGCACACCCCACTCCTCGCCAACACCCGCAACACCGTACCCCCTCCCCGAACACCAATGCAACACCACCCCCTCCCCAACACCCCCCGAATACGCCAACCCATACCCAAGCCTCCCTCCCCAACACCACAACCCCCTCCCGCAACACTACCGCATACCACAGCCCCTTCCCAACACCCTGCACCACCCACCCCCATCCCCAACACCGTCCATCCCCTCCCCACACGCCCACCCCCCTATCCCAACATCCTAACCCGCGTCCATGAGAACACAGAAATATTGTTCATTCCATGTACTTTTGTCTCAGCTATACAGCAATTAACGCCTATTTATTAGATCAATTGCATCACCAATGCCCTTTGTTTTGGTTTTCCTTTACAATGGCCCACATGCACTTTGACCGAATAATGTTCACCACAAAAATACTGCCAACTAGTACTTTTTCATGTAGTGAGAATTTTGCCTATCCGATGTAACCGTGCACCAATCCAAGCATTTATGCAGGTATTTTACTTAGAATTTAATTTTTTTTAAATACGCTAAGCCGCATATACACTTACTTTCAAATGGCAAAAAAAGATGCGCACCATAACAGGCTTTCATCAGTGAAGGAATTTTGTGAATCGCGACATAAAACCCCGTTTAAAAATATGCAATTACCAGATTTTTGCATATTAATTAGCTCTTGCATACTTAATTTGCGCCCGAAATAACGCCCTAAATCTACTCAGTTCGAGAACTCCAAAATACGTCCAAATCTAATGAGGTCAGGAACTCTTCAACCCGTCTTCCTTACCCAAGTTACTCATTATAGTCCTTATACTGAACCTAGCTATAACTTGTACACAAGCTTCCTTAAATTATGCAAGTTAGACACTTATATCATATTTTATGCCCAAATCCCTTTGACCCAATTATGATTCAACAAGACCATGGCAATAGTATTCTTTTCTTTGCATGCAGGGAAGGAATTTTGCCTATCGATTTCCTGTTTCAGAGATAGTGATTACGCATATTTAATTAATTAGCTCATTTGCAATACCTAATCCTCATATATCACACACTTTCCAAATTACAAAAAAGATGCGCACCATGATAGCTTTCATGCATGAAGAATTTTCATATTCCGATGTAAACCGGTTCAAAATTCATAGCAATTAACGCTGTTATTTTTTGCATATTATTAGCTCATTTTGGGTCATACTTACTTTGCCCCTAAAGTACGCCCGCAAGCTAATCATTCGAGAACTCTCCAGCCAGCCCTCACCCTTCCACCAAGTTACAGAAACAAACCTCATTATAAACTCCTTACGGACTCCAGAAAACTTGTACACAAGCATTGGCGTAAAATGTTCTTAAATTATGCAATTAGATACTTAATTAGCATATTTTACGGCCCAAAATCTAATCACAGGTCGAGAACTGATTAACCCGCTTCTTTCCCCCCAGTTACATCATCGTAGCCTTACGGAACTCCAGATAAAAAATCGTACACAACCTTGAACACCGGACGGCGGTCAGACGACACATGACAGACTCAGACAGACAGACGGCCCGACAGACAGACAGACGAAAGTGATTACTAATTCTCTGCCGAACAAAGTTCGGCAGACAAAAACCTGATTACTTTTAACTATCATCATTCTGTCAGTATATTCATTTCAAATGTTTTTGTATCAATTCAAGTCTTAGAATGCCTGACTCAGGACTGCATCCTGTAATGGCTCAAATTTGAATTTAAAGGGGGATGCCCGAAACAAAGTTTTCAACATTCACCACACAAAACGTTGGCCCTCACTCCAAAACCCCACCTGTACAGGTTCGCGCCGATATTTCACTCCATTTTGATCTAGAAGCTGAAAAGCCATGATTTTGCAATCCCCAATAGAGTACTGTGTAAATTAATATTGGTCGACCGAAATGGGGCATATTTTCGCGCATAACTTCCAAACCCAAAATCCTTTGGCTCTAAGATTTCACAGGGTAAATGAGAAAATAGTGGTTTTCTATTGCTTCTGATACCAACCAAAAATAATGACCCTTCCGTAAATATCTAGGGCTTCGGGGACGAGGCTATGGAACCTTAATAGGCTTAAAGGTGCTTGTTCCAATCATCCTTTTGGGACCCCCTGATTTACCTGGAAGTAGTATCGATTTGATATCAGATGAAAGGCTTTATTTTTCTCATTGTCGTCCTGAACTTTGAGCCCTAAAATCCATTTCATCCCCAGATATAAAACACAAAAACGCCGTTTAAGTGTTAACCAACAATGATTAGCAGAGTGTTGAATGGGGCTTTGCAACATGCATTATTGGCGTCTACCAATCAAAACCGCAAGGTTGTTTCCCATGGGTACTTGATAGAGTATGTGCAAATCCGGCTCTCATATCAAGTAGAAAACAAAATCCACATAAATCGGAACAGCACATTTACGTACATCATTAGTTATGTTACACTCATTTACAATGCCAAATGAAAATTTCTGAAAATTCCACTTTGCCCGGATCCTCATATTCATGAAAGTGTCAAAAATTCCCGGAAGATTTCCCCCCCCCTTTGCAACCCTATTAACAAAGTTGTGATTTTCTAAATGAGAGGACATCCAAGTAATGAGTTACCCTTGGAAAATCTCCGAGTCGGTCTTTAACATAATGCAACTGTACAGAGTTTCCTACGCCTAAGGCCTTACACGTATCTGTAATACTTAACGGTCCACCAGTTGCTCGTTTATGGTGATGTCATTCCAAGTCACGGTATCACTCCTTCCTGTAGTAACTGATGTACCTCTAGTTAAAGTCAACTTGGCATCAAAGGCTTTTCTGAGTAACTTGAGTAACTTGTCCTTGTCCCTCTTTATGTTGGCTAGATAAGCAGTCGCGCTTGTGCCAGTGTAGTACTATCATGGTGTGGATGGTTTGGCTGTGGGTGTATACAAATAGGTATGAGCTTCTGACATATGCCGGAAGAACTATAAATACCGATTATAAATGTTCCTATCATGTCAAAATAAATAATGAACTTATCTTCCAGATGGGTCCACCACTGGTTCAAGTTCAAACATGGTTCCCAAAATGACTGATCACCTTATAGAATGGGTCCTCCATTCCTGATCCAATAGCCTTCATTACAATGATTACATTTCATTTTAGGCAATGTGCGCACTCTCTTTTGTGTGCACTTTGTGTTTGGCCAATTCGCTGAATCAATGTAGTGCTGTTAGTATCAATTGTTGGCTACTGGTTCAAGCCCTTGGCCATTCACCTGTTTCCAATGCCAGAAGAATTTTGTTTGTGATCAATGGGATCCTGTTTAGTGTATGGGGGGGGGGGGCACGGAAACCACTTTGCCATTTTTTTACCAAAACTTGGTCCATTTATGGGTCATTAACACAACCACAGGAAAAAAATTAAAATTGGTTGTACTAATGACGGCCCAAAAAACGAGTTTTTGGATTCCCAACAAAATTCTCACCGCAAAAAAAATTAAAAAACACTTTCCAATGGACTTTTCCATAAAATCTGGCTATAAATAGGAAATAACATCACTTACATATTGCTGATAAAATTGAAAAAGTTTACTCCAGGATAATTTAAAGGGCAAAACAAGTTTGAATATCGCACATGCCACACCAAAATGCTTATTTATCTAATTAGCATAATATGCCAATGGCAAATTTGATGTTTCCCACCAAAATAATTGCAAACTGATATTTAGGCAATTGCAAAAATTTGGGCAAAACAAAGTGTTGGGACCACGTTGACCCCCCTTATACATGCAAGTGTTAAATGGCAAGTGGCACAGCCACATTTTTCAACAAAATCATAGAAATATAAAAATATGAATTTTGATGATTTTTTTCGATGTTTCGCATAAGCAAATCGCTGCTAATCCCTTTAAGGATACAAAGTTTTCATCGTTGGCCTTCACTCCAAAACCCCATCTGGAAAGGTTCGCGCCGATATTTCAATCCGTTTTGATGCTAGAGCTGAAAACATGATTTTGCAAGCCCCATAGAGTACTGTGTAAAATTAATATTGGTCGACCGAAATGGGGCATATTTTCGCTCATAACTTCCAAACCAAACATCCTTTGGCTCTAAGATTTCACAGGGTAAATGAGAAAAATAGTGGCTTTCTTCTGATACCAAAATAATGACCACTTCCGGTAAATTCTAGGGCTTCTGGGGACGAGGCTATTGGACCTTTAATAGGCTTTAAAGGTGCTTGTTCCAATCATCTTTGGGACCCCCTGATTTACCTGGAAGTAGTATCGATTTTGATATCAGATGAAAGGCTGTATTTTTCTCATTGTCGTCCTGAAATTTGAGCCCTAAAATCCATTTCATTCCCAAGATATAAACACAAAACCGCCGTTTTAGTGGTTAACCAACAATATTAGCAGAGTGTTGAATGGGGCTTTGCAACATGCATTATTGCGTCTACCATCAAAACCGCAAGGTTGTTTCCCATGGTACTTGATAGAGTATGTGCAAATGCCAGGCTCTCATATCAAGTAGAAAACAAAATACACATAAATCGGAACAAGCACATTTACGTAACAATCCCATTATTATTCTTCATTTAACAAATGCCAAAATTGAAAATTTCTGAAAATTCCCAACATTCCCGGATCCTTCATAATTCATGGAAAGTGTCAAAAATTCCCGGAAGATTTCCACCCCTTTGCAACCCTATTACAAAGTTGTGATTTTCTAAATGAAGGACATCCAAAATTGAAGGAGTTACCCTTGGAAAATCTCCGAGTCGTCCTTTAACATGAATGCAACTGTACAGAGTTTCCTAATGCTAAGGCTTACACGTATCTGTATTACTTACGGTCCACCATGTGTGCTCGTCTTATGGTGTATGTCATTCCAAGTCACGGTATCACTCCTTCCTGTAGTAACTGATGTACCTATAGTGAAAGTCAACTTGGCATCAAAGGCTTTTCTGAGTAACTTGAGTACTTGCTGTCCCTCTTTATTGTTGGGTAGATAAGCAGTCCGGCTTGTGCCAGTGTAGTACTTTCCAGGGTTTGGATGGTTTGGCTGTGGGTGTATAAAATAGGTATGAGCTTCTGACATATGCCGGAAGAACTATAAATACCATTATAAATGTTCATATGTCATGTCAAAATAAATAATGAACTGGATCTTCAGTTGGGTCAACCACTGTTCAAAGTTAAAACATGGTTCCCAAAATGACTGATATACCTTATAGAATGGGTCTCCATCACTGATCCAATATGCCTTCATTACAATGATAAAGTTCATATTTAGGCAATGTGCGCACTCTCTTTTGGGTGCACTTGTGTTGCCAATTCGCTGATCAATGTAGTGCATGTTAGTATCAATTGGTTAGGCCTACTTGTTCAAGCCTTGGCTCATTCACCTGTTCCAAATGCCAGAAGAATTGTGTTGTGATCAATGGGATCAGTTGAGACAGTTGACGCGGCAATGGTCTTATTCTAATGTGCTCTATATCAGTGAATTTTCATTGCTAACACTTAAAGTGTATAACATCTTGCGCACTCCTGTTAGTGTATGGGGGGGGGGCACTGAAAACCACTTTGCCATTTTTTTACATTTTTTTTTGTGTGGGATTCACACAAAATTCTCCCGCAGAAAAATTAAAAAACCACTTTCCCAATGGACCTTTTCCATAAAATTTGGCTGATAATAGGAAATAAATACACTTACATTGCTGTAATAAAATTGAAAAAGTTACTCCAGGATAATTTAAAGGGCAAAACAAGTTTTGGATAGCGCCATGCACCAAAATGCTTATTTATGCTAATTAGTATAAATATGCCATGGCCAATTTGATTTTTTCCCACCAAAATATGTGCAACTGATAATTAGGCAATTGCATAAAATTTTGGGCAAAACAAAGTGTTGGGACCACGTTGACCCCCCTTATACATGCAAGTGTTAAATGGCAATTAAAGTAGCACTAGCACATTTTCAACAAAATACGAAATTTTAATTTGCTCTCAAATGATACACCTTGGACCTTGAAGAATACAGATTTATTTTCCGCACAAAAATATCACAACATAAAACATATAGGAGCCTTTAAAAAGGCTAAAGACATCCAGTAACATTGGGTTTACCTAACTTTAATCAACGAATGTGTCTATCACAGCTGTTTGACGCTATGCAAATTGTCTCTTTATTTTTAGAACAATTTTAAGCAGTGGCAATAGTTTTGTCAAAAGATTTTTTGTCAATCGTGATTTGCATGTTATAGCACCCTCTATATGCCCATTCTCCACAGAAAGACGTGTAAAACTATATTTTTAACATTGCCTGGTGTCCCCCCCCAAATTACCTAAAAAAAGTTGAGAATTTTGTGTCATCTGAACCATTGGGTTAAGTATAGTATGTGTTCCCAATCTGATGTGCAAATTTGATCTTCTCTGCAAGAAATTCACAATTTTTACTTAGCCGTGTGCGTAGCACGGCTAGGTCTTGAATTTGTGCGATTTCTTACATAGCCGTGTGCGTAGCACGGGTAGGTCTTGTATTTGTGTGATTTCTTCTTCCTCTTTATATCATGCGGTGCAGACGCAAGATATACTGTCGTTTCTCGATTTCCAAACTTCTTCTTTCTTTGTACCTTGCTTTAAAATGCTACTAGTGCCAAACACTTGGCTGGATTGAACCAAGAATTGGCCACAAGAACTCCTGACCCAAGCTTCATATAGGGTGTAAACAGTTTAACCATTGGGGTCACGTAGGGTCGATAGCGGTCATTGTCTCTAACCCCCCTTTTCCTTCTTCTCCCACAGTTCGCATGTGCTATCAATGTCATTCGGTCACAATGTTTGCCAGGTGCCTGGCCATAATAAGGTGTACACAGATTTTGAATCCAAAGTCATTTTGGGGTCAAAAAGGGGCAATCTCTCTAACCCCTCTTAATATTTCAAAATGCTACTAGTGTTTCAAAGTTGATGTGATCTTAATCAGACTTCGTCGGAATAATCCCTGACCCAAGTGCCATACAGGGTGTTCACATATTGGGGTCAAAGGTCACACTGGGGGTCATTACAGGTCAGTCACACTTACCCTCTTACTTGTTGTTTCTGCCACAAATCAATTGCTATAATCACTGCACTTGTTTAGAAGAACTGCTGACCCAAGGTCCATATGGTGTGTTCACAGATTGGGGTCAAGGGTCACACAGGGGTCATTACAGATCAGTCACTCTTACCCTCCTTTTTGCTGTTTCTTCCATAGATCAATTGCTATAATCACTAGACTTGGTCAGAATAAAGGTCAAAATCACAGATTTCTTAATAATATGACTTCTGTGTACTAAGCATGATATACTAGTTTTGTGTGTAAAAGTATTTGGGGTTCTTCCTAGATCTATCATTTTGGAGCAAATTGAAGCTATTTTATATTTTGTTGAAAATCAGTCTGTCACTGTCTGTGTCACTCTAAATCAATAACACAAATAGTGGCCATGCATGACTTGTAGCTTGACAGAACATTTACTAACAAACATGATTTCAATCCACCCCTCATGCACTCCATTTAAGTATATCATTGTTAATAACTACAGATTACACAAATTCACAATTTTAACAATGGAATTATCCTTACCCCTTGAGTTCCTCCACTGAAACTGTAGTTGATTTGGATAGAGCCACAGCCTGGATAGCCTGGGAGATCAGGATACCTGGATTCATTAGAAGTCATTGTGCCAGTTGGTTGGTTGCCCTTCATCACTCCATACATCTTACCACAAACTGGGCAAGCTGGTTGTCTTTCATGGCTCGATCAATGCATGGCCTGCAGAATTTATGCTTGCACAAGCCAAGCTTTTCAATATTGGGATTCCCAGCGAAATCCTCAAAACAGATGGGGCACCGTTTATCTTCTTCATCATCATCATCATCTTGGCTGTTGTTTTCATCTTCACTACTGCTAACATCAATTCCATAAGTGTTTCCAGGTGCTCTCTTGTTATTAGGTTCTCTTTCAATTTTTATTACAGGCATTTGCTTTTCTTTCTCATCCTTCAACCCACCACCTTCAGCTGAGAGATGACCTTCTTCATCATTGACAACTGCAAAGCTTTCACCAAATACACCTTCTAATGCCATGAACATGTCTGGGTTTGGGTGCACAATATAGATCTCTTTCAAGTTGTTTGCATTTGGGAAGTTCTTAATTGCATCTGCCACAGCCTCTGCATACAACTCGGGAGTATGATCTCCATCACCATACTTTGCCATAGGTAGCAATAGTGACTGTGATTTTAAAGTCAGATCCGCATATGTCAAACACTTGAGGATAACATCACGACCTATGTCAAAACTGGTTTGACGAGAACGTGAAGTGCCAATTCTAGGAGGGGAATTGAGAATGTGCAGAACTTTATCACATTGGATTTTGTATCCTCTTGTTGTGATGATATCTCCATCTGAGGGAGGAAATGCTCTCCCACTTCTTTTTGAGTTATACTCTTTGACAAGACGATCTCCTGCTGCCTCAGCGATAACCTTACCTATTCCAGTTTGAAAGGAAGAGTCACTGCTTGCATTTACTAGTACATCAATATTACCACAGTTCTGAAGATCAGATAGCACTATTGTGATTCTCATTCCTGTTTTACTTTGAAATGTTTTTCTCTTTCTGTTGCCATGCACAGCTGATGAATCCCACTCACAACTATATCCAGTTTCTGCATAGCTTTGCTTGTTTAAGAGATGATCTGGTGGACCATTTCCGACTTCTGCAAAATCAACTTCCATTGGTGTTTGTTCTGCATCAGGATTCCAATACCTTGTATCTGTGGTGGGTGTACTTCCTCCTGTCTTTCTTGAAGCTTCTATTAGAGCAGAAGTTGCATCTTTGTCCCTATTAACAAGATAGATCTTTTGAATATTGGATGGTTGACCAGATTGACCAAACTCTTGAAGCGCATCCATAAGTGCTGATGCACAGATACTTTTGGGGCCACCAACAGCACCTGAACTAACAAGTGGTATTGCGATACTGTTAGCATCAGGGAAGGTGCTTGCCCTCATCAGGCAGTTGAAAAAGGTGGCCTGTAATTCTTGATGGAAGTGCTCATCAGAAAGCCGTTGTCCAAAGATTGGACCTACCACATGTATAACTCGATCGCATTTAAGTTTGTAGCCTCTGGTTACAACGCATTCTCCAACTGATAAATGCCTGTAGCCCATTTCTTTTTTGATACAGTCACATTCATCTTGCAATGCCTGACCAGCAGCTGTTGACAAAGCACGGGCAACACCACCACTGTGAAATAAGGTTTCGTTTGAAGGACTAACTATAATGCTGACTCTCTGATGAGTTATATCATCCTGTACAACTGAGACTTCCACACTATTTATCCATAATGTATACTCATCTTTCTTTCCAAAGAAATCATTTTGTTGCCGTTGTTGAATTCGTGGTCGTGCACCACTTCTCACATAATCGGCGTTTCCACTATTGTGCTGCAATTTTCCAAGTGCACTCGCATCCTCGAATTTTTCTGATACATTTTCCTGATGTTTTGCCTTCAGACGTTTTGGGAGTGAAAGACCAGATGCCTCTTGGAAAAATTTCATAGCTTTAAATATTTCAGTTTCCTTGCCAACAAATGAGATCTCACCCTCAATACTGTCATCAATCAATACTTCAGTGAAATCAGAAGATGTTTCTGCAGATGCTCTTTTAATAATTTCTTCAGAGATGTCACACTGCAAGGTTTTTACTTTGTAAATTTGGAAGTATTTCTGGTAAAATGTGACAAATGCATCCTCTGCTTGGACAAGGCATTCAGTGGTTACCTTTTGGTCAATGCCTGATATTGTCACCATACCCTCACTCTTATCAGGCAGCATGTTGATCTCAAATCTTGCCCTATGCTGCTGTTGAATAGCCTTGATTTCATTACTGTGACGTAAAAGCATATAGTGATACAGGAGTGGCATTACGGCAAAGGGACCTTGCTGCTGCGGTGACTGTACATCTGTCTCTTCCTTTGTCAAATTTGAATGTTTACCATCTCTCACTTCATATTGGCTGTTGTGAAGCTTGGGTGTTTCCCTTGTATCTCTACTAGGGAAAACTGCTCCCATTTTGCTTGGTGGTCTTGATCGGTCTTTATTATGGGATGATGAAATGGGGCTGTTCTTTGTCTTGGTGTGTACATTAACATTGGCTTCTGCACCTTTTGGGATATGCTCATCAGGTTTGCTTCAACCTTAACTCCATTCTGTATGTCAGTATGCTCACCATTAATCTCTACACCAAATGCTTTTAATATCACACTTGAAGCATATTCAAGTCTATCAAATGTTTTGTGTTGAGCCACATTTTTTCACCATCATTTGTTACTGCATTCCTGCCGAGTTGGTTAGTTCACGGTTCAATATATCAGTTTGGTCTCGGGGTAGATTATTCAGGTAAAACGGGTCGATTGCAGCTTTGATTGTTGTGAACATCTACAAAATTTTAAAAAAAAGATGTAGGGAACATTTTATATAATTATATAATTGGGTGGGACGAAAACCGTTTTTTTCTCGGTTCCACTTGGAACTCCTGGAGAAATTTCCTTGGGTATATATGCTATTGTAAAACTGATGAGGTATAACGTAAGATCGGAGCATGTTTTACCCAGGAAATAGAATTTCTTTCATCTCCCTATACTGCCTGTACAAAATGTAATTTGACCATGTTTTGTAGATTTCTACACCAAATCCTAACAAATATCTGAAATGAACATAATGGTTTTTATAGGAAATCTTTGAAAATGGATATGAATAAATAAATTGTGAAATCATTCTTTCATTATCCATTA
Organism: Ophioderma brevispina; assembly: GCA_023653785.1. Classification (NCBI taxonomy): domain Eukaryota; kingdom Metazoa; phylum Echinodermata; class Ophiuroidea; order Amphilepidida; family Ophiodermatidae; genus Ophioderma; species Ophioderma brevispina. Next base: position 4,437 of record JAMKCH010038360.1, on the reverse strand, counting down.
AAATCCTTTTTTTGTGACTCTATCAAGTTCTTTCTTTCAAATATGTTACCCCTACCCCTAAACATACCTTATTATATAGACTATTGCAATACATGAATTTTAGCTCTCATAGTAATACTCTTCTGTATCAAGTGGTTCATATTGCTACCAAAGGAGAGTTTGAACATTGTGCTAACAAGGCCAAACTGAAATAAAGCAAGATCAATGCAGTGAGGTAGCTTTAGGAAGGAAAGTATTAAAATTTTGCTTTGGTAATTAAGCCCTTTTCCTTAGGGGTAGGGGTTGCAAGTGTACTGATATCGAAGCTATAAAATTAAAAAGAAACCACTTTTATGGTTTGATATATAGTAGGCAAGGGTTCACCTGTTTAAAAACATTTCATTTTGGATCCTTGCAATGACCAAACATGCTCAAATTTTATTCGATGACAAATTCCAGTGAAAATCGCCCTCTAATTTTAAGTCTTTGAAATATGTACTCTTCATCCTATATAGTTATGAGAAACAAATCCAATTCTGGATAAACTATCAAGACTAACATACCTTTTTAAGGCAAGGTAAATTCAATATTTACAAAATGTGAGCAAAACATGCAAAAATGTGTTTTGTACAGGAGGTATAGGGAAACGAGTGGTTATCTACTGCCTAGCTGGGCGAAACATGCTTCGATTTTTACTTCAGGTTTACAATATACCAAAGGAAAATTTTCCAGAGTTCCAAGTGGATCCAAGAAAAGAGCATTTTTCGTCCCACCTTAATATATAATATATACTTGTAGAGAATTCTATCTTCATGCAAGACCTTCATATAAATGACCATGTGAAATGAGCTTGCCTACTTTTGCATAATTTACATGTAATTTGTGGTTTTTTGTGACATCACTTTGACTAGAAATTGCAATATCTCATAACTTTTAAAGGTGCTTGTTCCGATTTATGTGTATTGTGTTTTCTAATTGATATGAGAGCCTGGTACTTAGGCCTACACATACACCCCATCAAGTACCGTGGGAAACAACCTTGTGGTTTTGATGGTAGGCGCAATAATGCATGTTGCAAAACCCTATTCAATACTGTGCTAATATTGATGGTTAACCACTAAAACGGCGGGTTTTTGTTTATATATTGGGAATGAAATGGATTTGAGGGCTCAAATTTCAGGACGACAATAAGAAAAATATGACCTTTCACGTGATATCAAAATTGATGCCACTTCTGGGTAAACCAGGGGTCCCAAAGACGATCGGAACATGCCCCTTTAACTCCTACTATAGGAAAACACATTCTCTGAAAGGTAATTTCACAAGGAATTCAAAGACGCAATATCAGAAGTGCTGAATTCAAAAGTTGGAGATGAATCTGATTTTTTTATTTTGACGTAGTAAACATTTATGCATAGTTTAACCATGGAAGAAAGAGATAAGAAGGAACCACATCGACCCACTTGACGTTTGAACGATCTATCTGCCGCCCCATAATTGCAATTGTTATTCATATTCTCTCAAGTGGCCCTTCCGAGGATTGAACAAAACAATGGTGTTTTTATGACTCATAAGAATAGCCTGCTTACCTTTATCCGATGTTGGATGTACAAATTGCATATGTCTTGGTACAGATGCAGAACCTCCCAAAATACACACATATATCATTACCCGGTCCCTAACCGTGACATCTGCGATAGCCGACATCACCATTACCCACAATTCCAAATTCCTCTTTCGTCTTACCCTCCACAAAATGCAGCATCTTGCAGGGGGTGGGACGGGCCGGGAATCCAACATCGGATTAAGGTAAGCAGGCTATTCTTATGAGTCATAAAAACACCATTGTTTTGTTCAGACTCATACAGCATACTGCTTCCCTTTAACATCCGATGTTGGATGTACAAATTGCATACAACATCACCAGTCTAGCACAGGTAGACGGAGTAGGTGCAAGATGCAGCAGGAATTGTCTATAGGTAAGCTAAAGACCGAGTAATGATAGAAAGGGAATACTACCGGGCGCGAATCCATAAGTCCCCCGAAGGACCAGTAGATTCGCGCCAGGTTGCATCCCAACAAGTACCACATAAAGGTACCCACCTCAACACCGGCTAGGGTCTGGCCGCTGCAGCACTGCCCTAGCAATGCTCCACGATGGGGCTCCACGATGGGACTCCACGTTACGAAGGTATACTGACGTAAAGGTTGTTGCAGAGCGCCACGAGACTGTCTCGACAATTTCGCGCAAGGACACCGTGCTGGAACGCCAAAGAACTCGACACGTGCCGAGTACTATGAGCGGAGACCGAGGCGTTTCCAGTGACCGCAGAGGAATCCTGAATAACAGAAACAACCCAACGTGCTAAGGTAGTAGGGCTGTGACCTAACGGGTAATGACGTTCCCGGGTATTCGTTATGATTTTCGGGCGAGTACCCGGGTACCCGAAACTCCTGAGTGCAAAATTCGGCACCAAGTTTAGAAGAAAAAAAATCTCCTGACAATACATACCTTCAAATATTTCCATGTTTTTGAAGTTAACAGCGATGAAAACACACCTGTTCTATGTAATTCATAAGAAGAACTCTTTATTTACTACAAATCGTGTACTTTTATTTAAACTTTATTTCATCCTAAACGCCATTCACAACGTAAAAACCGATCGTGGAAACATGCCGGTCAGCTGAACAAATCGGCTGAGATTGACGTAAACACAGCCCGTAGTACAGCTATTACACAATAACGAGCCGACCTAAACAACCACGCGGTGAATGGAATTTTCCATCAAGGGAGTCTACTCATGCTGTGCAATGTGCTGTAGCCAGGTAATGTTGTATTGCGATTTGCGGTTAATACAGCGGCAACAACTTTGCATCAAGCGATAAATATCAACGTTTGCATCAAATCTGGGTATACATTAATGGATATATGTTTTCATTCAGGATGTAATATTGTTCGTGAGACTCGTGAGTAGTAAAAGAAATGTAAAATTTTAAACTTATATTTTTTTAAAAAGTGACGTTCGGGAAACCCGCTCGATAAATTCTGTCCCGGGTAAGACGTAAACGGGCGGGTACTCGGGAATATGTCACAGCCCTATAAGGTAGCCTTCGCTGCTGCCCCGTGAGGGGCTGTGGTGGTAACAAAGAGCTGTTGAGTGGGGCCCCTAAGGACGCGCGTCCTCCTGACATACCATTTGAGCGGCGAGCGCCCTTATCGGGCACCAAACCCTATCTGACCCAACTGATGAGTGCATAGTAATTCTGGGAAGGTATAGAGGAGAGGCCGAGAAGGTACTACATTCATTTTTGGCAAGGAAGTCCGGACAGAAATGAAGAGTAACTCCTGAGTTGGAGAAAACGAGGCAATCACCAACGGCAAGGGCGTGTAGTTCTGAACAGTGACGCCCGGAAGCCACGAACAAGAGGAAAATGGCTTTACGAGTGAGGTCCATCAGAGAAGCGTCTTCGATTGGTTCGAACAGAGATTTTCCCAAGAACTCCAGCACGGAGGAAAGATCCCACGGTGGAACGATCCGCCGCTGAGGAGGACGTGAATTAAACATGCCCTCCAACAACAGTCGTATAGTATCGCAGTCGTTGAGCCTGGAGCCATCCACGAAACCGCGATGAATAGACTGAATTGCCGATTTGTAGTTGCGGACTGTCGCTGCTTCTTGTCATGACTCAAATCGCTCGGTAAGGAAATCTGCTACCTGCCCTACAGGGGCTCGGGTCGGACAAACAGCTCTCGCCCGGCACCACCTGAAGTAGGGAGTGAGACGCGCAGAGTATGTTTCCCCTCTCCCCGGGGGAAGAGTCATATCACCATAATCTCCGTATACTTACCACTCAAGCCTGACTTTATGCCTTTTCATTTTCTACGCTCGATTTAGCAATATACCTACGATACCCACTGGCAAATTTGGCAACCCCTGAGTGCGCACACGTCAGGGGCCAATGACTTCTGAATCATTTTTGGTATGCTCTTTCCCCTGGATTGACTCCACGGGCGGGAGAGCGAACACCGTGAGCCCCGTCCTGGGCGGTGCAGCGGCCCGGACAGGGGGGAGCGTCAGGCTTGAATGGTAAGTATACGGAGATTATGGTGATATGACTCTCCCCCGGGGGAGAGGGGAATCACCTACATCTCCTAGTACGTTCCCATTCAAGCCTGACTTATGCCACAGATTGCAACTGGTAGAGTCAACCCAGATATCAGAGTGCTCGGGCCATAAGGCAAGCGGAGCTATGGTGATATGATCTCGCCGGGAGAAGGTTGAACAAAACAATATATAACAGATGCACTTACCGACTTCAGTGGGTAAAGTGCTACTGGGAGCTGTGGCGACTGGAAGAAGTGGAGGCCTGCTGCGATGACGAGGAAGCTGAAGACAGGATCCTAGCTGCCGTCGAACCGCTGCGTACTAGGACATCTCGGAGATAAACTTGTTGGAA
>JAMKCH010038359.1:0-13548 GCA_023653785.1 Ophioderma brevispina | reverse complement strand
TACGGGGCCTATCACCCCGAAAACCCCCCCGCCCCTGAAGGGTGAGGGATGGGATAGGCAGTCGCCAGTACCAAGGGAAAAAACTAGTGTGCCTATTCTCGATACAACATGTAGGATTTGATTTATTAACCTCAACTGGGACTTGGGGACAGAGGTTGTAGGGAAAACAGGTTCAATCTATTTCCCTAGGGAAATATTCGGTAATAGGAATCAGCAATGAACAAATAGCATTGATTAGTCATGAATATTCATGAGGTGTAATAATATTGGTTATTGTTAACCATGATTGCCCTATAGACTACCTGTCTGAAAAGTGAGCGTTTTTGACCATTGTCTCTACATGCCGCATTTGTGTTGAGCTTGGTTTTCAATGCCGTTTTTAACAAGATATTGTTAATAAATATTTAAAACAATTTAATATGTCCACCATTTTGAGAAATTTGCAGACAAAAAGTAAATTTTTTTGACCAAACTCGGTAATATGTGGATTATGTGTACGTGCAACACAACAACAACTTCTTATCATTTATGTACGCAAAAGTGCAATGTTGCCCCAGAAATGGACTTAGTCAAAAGTAGAAACTATGCACTTGTTGTAACCACATTGAGAGTAAAGTGGTCCTCATAAGTGTGCCATCTTAACACGGTGTGTGAAAAAGACTCGGAGGCGTAAATATTTGCATATGACTTGTGCTGTATGTATAAGAATGATTTTTAAAAAAAGTTTGTTACAAGGAATATGCAAGCTGAAATGCTTTGAATATCTATCTATGGCAAATAAGGAAAATATCATAGTTTGCATTTAGAGTCAAGAACTATGAAACTTTTCGCAAGTATTTAAAGGCTTTCCAGGATATTTTGTACTTTTAAATGTATAATTACGGTACCATTTTTTACCTGAATATATAAAAATTACGCAGATATTGAGCCAATGCATAGAAGGAATTAGCAAACATGTTGTCAGTGAGTCCATTCATCAAATGAAAAAGCTACCTCAGGACTTAAATAATTGCAGAGTGGTGTGTGTGTGTGCAGGTCATATCATTCACAAGTTAGAACACCCAATTTTACACCATAGAGATGTGATCATAGATAATATATATCTCTATGAGTCTTTCCAAATCATTGTACTTTTTCGTATAAAATGTATAATGTGAAAAAAAAAGTTTTTAATGCATGGCCAAAAGTGTATTATTATTACAAAACTTGTAGACAAAAGTTACTGTGGTATCAATGAGAAGTAGTAACCTTTCTTTTATTCATTAGACATAAGCTGTGTTTCTTGGTTTTTTGTTATATCATATTTAAATGTTCCTTCCAATCCAAACTTTGATAAAAGAAAGAAAAAATTATTCATTGTAGAAATATACATGGTTAGAGGGGAAATATAGGGCACAAATATTCCCAACATCATGGAACGTCGAAGGGTGAGGCTGTGATTAGACCATAGCCAGTACGTTACACGGGAAAATAGTGTGCCCAATGCCAAATATAACCAAATGGTATTTGTTTATACACCTTAGGATAACTCTGGGGTGAGGTGTAAGGAAAACTTCAAAAACTATTCCCTGGGAAATAGCACTTGTAACTGCAATAAGCCAATGAAAGCATTATGTTCATGAATAAATTTTTCATGAGGTATAATAATAAGGGTTATGACCATTGACACTTTGCTGATCTGGTTACAAAAAAACACATAGTAGTCAATGTTTGAAGAACATTGCATGAACAGGAAATTCCGTGTGGATCAGTCATGTTGCAGTTATTATAAATTCTTGTTATTGCGAGGGTGCTCATATGCACACTTATATTTGCCTTCAGTTTTGTGTGTCACCTGCCTTAAGACAGGAGACACATAGGACCACTGGTCTGTTATCTGTGTGAAAAGGTGAACATTTTGCCTGTGATATCTGCATACTTTATGATGGATTTATAAACCATTTATTGTTGTATGGATCCAAGGGTGGGGAAAGATGGAATTCTAAAACCATACTGATAAATTGGATGATTATGCCCAATATTAATGGTCTCGCTATGAGTTGTAAAAATATTTTTTTGTTTTTTTTTTTTTTTTTTTTTTTTTTTTTCCTCTTAGGGGCTCGACTCCGTCTTGCCCAATATTTTTGCAAAACGCATAGCTCGACCAATAAATATGGGTCACCAAACTGAGTCATAGGTGCAATGAAAAGGTATCCTCCTTTGTTTGTTGGTCAAAGGTCAAATAACAGACCTGTAGGTCAACTTGTAAGATAGGCTGAAAATGTAAAATTGCAGGGGTGTGATTCTTCAGGGATTTTCCCGATTCAGGGCTTTTTGCAGCAGCTGTATGTAATTTTGACCGATGTAAGCATTTAGGTCGATTTTTACATGTTTTAAGGATTTTTACCAAATTCAGGAATTTCCCACAAAAAACTCCAAATTCACACCCATGAAAAATGACCTCAATTGGAAAAAGTTGGAAGTTCAATTGAAACCAAAACTTGGTTATGGAGATTACATGCATTTGTTTGGTTATTTTGTTTATGAGGTCACATATCAAGGTTTTAAAGGTCATAAGATGCCTGGCATTCACAAACCGCGATGAGAGGCGACACTAGTTGTCTGTGACCGGATAGATTGTTTTTCTAATATCATCCATTTGTTGAGTTAAAAAAGTATATGTGAACAAATAACCAAATTATGTTAAACTGGATCTTAAAGGCACTATCAGTTATTTGCCAAATTGGAAAATAAAAAAATCATTAATAAAAAAGTATTTGAGTTTTGCATGTTGTAACAAGAATGTATCTTAACATACCTGTAAGTGTAAAGACCCTGAGCTGCTATTTATAAACTAGTGTGCGTGCTAGGCACAATTGCATTGTAGCTGTGCACATAGTTGGGTTAGAGGTTAAAAAACCGGCCGACAGCTAATGTTTTGGGTGATTGTTTTGGATCGGAGGTATTGTTTGGTTCAAGGAATTTTCCCGAGGGGGGCGTCAGCCCCCCGGAGGGAAAATTCCGAGAACCAAAACAATACCCACGCCGACCAAAACAATCACCCCAAAACATTAGCTGCAAGGTTTTTAACCCTCATCATAACTGTTAACTGTACTAAAACTTGTATTTTCAAGGATTTTTGCCGAAATTCCCTACAATTCAGTTCAATGCCATCATCCTTTTTTTTTTGCAACATATCTTCACTACTACAAAAATGGAAAATCTTCTCGAGTACAGGTATTTCCCCAAGTCATACGTTGACAACACATTTGAACAATCACAGCGAAGCTTTCGTACAATACGCAAGTTTTATGCAAATCAACAGAAGGATTGTTATTCTTGTACGGGGCCACAGATCAGATAAGTTTACCCGGGATTTTTAAGAACAAAATGACACGTAATAAAAGTGGTTCTAATGTGTCCTCGTAATTTGCTGTATGTTTAATATCATAATACATATCGTTATTATGGAAAAAAAGGGAATTTATGGTTGCTAGATTTGATGTCCAGATAATCCAAGTATCTGCCTATTTGTACACGTGTAATGATGACGATGTGCATTTTCATTGTGAGTGACGTGACAGTCACAGGACTACACTTTGTCAGCCATGACCATGGTCACGTGGTACCAATGCTGAAGGAATGAAGCCCGAACGATAGCAGTCAGAATCAGGGAATATATTACAAAATCCTTCTGGCCACACGAGTAAATCAGAAGCAAATTTCGTCTTCTGCATACAGCGGATATGTGCTCCTTTCGTATAGTTTAAAGGTGAGTTTGGCTGGGGTCAACGTGTATGTCGATCATGATCATGATCTTGATGAGTGTCTGTTGATATTGGAACTTTTTTAGGCATAATCATAAATAACCGTGTATAATTGCCGCGCCGTGTTCAAGCCCAAAAGAAATACACCAACCATTATTTATATGAATTAGACCTACTTTTGACCTAAATTTATATGGAACCTAGCCTAGCCTAAGGTCAACTTTATGACTTAAACCACAACTATGTCAACCCAATGATAATTCCATGGCATGTACCTCCATAACCTGGCCTGGTTCATCGTGTACGTTGCGTGATTTTTCATTTCGAGCCTTTTCGGATCCTACTGATTTCTGTTCAAGAGGGCTTCTTATAATTTTAACTTAAGGCCAATTAAATAACATCATCGAGATTTGAATACACTAGTAGACGTTTGTAACCGTCAGAAGAGTCTGCATGCCACCATGGGTTATTATTTGGGGAATCCCCAGCCCCGTAGCTCCCGTTCACGCAATGCATGCACATGTGCATAATAACGTGGCGTAAATACTGTCACAGAATACACAGTGGCGCGGCCCGCGGGTGTGTTGATTCTCATATTAAACTTTTGTTTTTGTTGTAACATCGTATTATTAATTAAACACCGGCCTGAGTTGAGGCGTACATTGTCACCTTTCGTAAGTGATGGGGCCCAGGTTCTAAAAATCATCTCGATGCATTGTGCTGCAAAAGGCCGTTGTGGCGTAAGCGAGGCGGTGCACGGGGCTACGTGAACCGTGGGATGGGTGGACTGCAGCATGGGCCGTTGCACAGCACAAAGCACCCTCCCAGCCCCCCTTCTGGCTATACTTCAATAAAAGTGTCAATATATTTATAAGTAATGATTGTCCGCGTTAGTAATTGTTAGAATCAAAAAATTATAAATGACGTAGAGAACCAAAGAGCGCCATGACAACTTGTATGATTGAGATGTGATCGCGTTAACGGGTGTAAATGGGCAAGGCGAGTTGAGGCTCCGGGTTCGAGAGTAATTCGCAATGAATTTCATCCATGCAGTGGTTTGTAATTTGCATATTGTTCTGTTACCCATAGCTACCAATGGTACCTTTGTATGATAATATTAGGAGTGTTGTACTACCAGCTTGCCCTTCCCGGGCGGGGGGGGGGGGGCGTTTCTCAGGGGTTTGTTGGGTACCAATGCTCGTTCCAGGGGTTCCGAGAGTGACCCCAACGGGACCAATTTTCAGTGAAAATATACCCTAACGGGACAGTTTTTGCGGAGTTTTCAGTAGAAATATACCCTAACGGGACCAATTCCAGTGAAATGTACCTCTTGCGGGACCCGTTCTAAATACGTGAATAAAAGATATACCTTTAAAAAATATCTTAAATATACAAAGGAAAAATGACCCACAAATGTGCTTACTGCCACGATAAATTACCATTTCGGGTTATTTGCTGATATGTTTAGGTTAATTTTTAATATTTGTGTCCTTGAACCAGTCACAATCACACAACTGATTTGATACCCCTAGCGGGACTAGACTTGATTATTGTGAATTTGATACCCCTAAGCGGTAGTCCCGCATTGGAATGCTAGTCCCTTCTTTTTTTGGAACGAGCATGGGTACCCGACCAAACCCAAAGAACCCCCCCCCCCCCCGGGTTGCCCCTTGTTGTTTTGCATTCATCAAACATCATGGCGGTCTTCGCCATTTTCAGTTTCCGTTTGGCTTATCAAGAAAAAATATATCCATTGTTCAGGGCCATTTATTCAAAATTTGAATGTAGTCTTGCAACGTCACAAAAGGAGTCATTGATGGGGTCTATGACATCACACGCGGAGGTCATTGTGAGCTATCAATGGACCGCGTTGTAGGTGCGTTATCTTTATGTTACAAAAGATTTGATTGGTACGGGCATCAAAATTAAGTTAGTGAATATGCATCGACACAGAGCATCCTCAAGCTATTGGTGGATGGTAGATGCGGGTATGCATCTCAGCAGCGCGATTTCGATGACCAAATGCCAGCGTAGATGGTATGGGCGCAGTGGCAGATTATGCATGTATTTCGATGTTCGACATTGTTGTCCTTGTTTTCGGGCAACTTTTGGGTTTTGCATAATAAACGTACAAATAAAAAGTTAGCATCATAAACAAATACCATTCTTTTTTCCTTTTTTTTCATCTTTCACTTGTGCATTTTTTATGTATTTTTTTTTTCACTTTACCTCTTTTGCTTTTGTCCTTTTCCCATTCGGGTTTTCTTCTGCTTTTTTTTTTTATTAAAAATACAAATGACTACGATGCCCATGATATTTCGTTGTTTATGTATTTCTATCGTTTTTAACTATTTCCCACTTCTACCTCGCCCTTGTATGATTGCTTTTTATAAAAGTTAGTTAAGTTTCAACTGTTTATGAGTGTTCAGTACATTAGTCAATTAGCTATTTTCATCATGTTTTAAATCTCATATACACTGTAAACAATGGTTTATAGTTGTAAATGAAAGAAAGATGCATCTTCAATTGCTTTGTATATTTGACATGTGAAAACAATAAAACAAAAACTTACTACCACACATGAGATTCGTATCTTGAACCTGCTGTTTTCGTCCCTTTTTTGTAATTTTACATTTTTAAAAAAAAAACGCGTGTTTTTTTGTTTTTTAATATTTACTTTTAGACAACTACTGTCAAATTTAGGAATATTTTGAACTCTTGGTGTAAATCATGATAAGTGCCTTTAATTGTAACAGTATTATATAGTTGATACGTCACTTTGCTTCGTGGAATTTTTTAGAGAGTGAGCAAAGTCCATTAGTCTGTTATCAATATCCAGTAACTATGATATATGTGAGATGTTGTTTACAAAACATGTTAAAGGTACAAAAAGAGAAAAAAGACAAAAAATTATTTTATTATAATTTAAAATATTTACTAGTAATGCAATACACCACCATTGAATTGTAAAGTTATTTAGTGAAATGAAGAAGCAAGCAATTGCTTTCCAAAATCTAAACCCACTGTACATTTTGTCACATTAATATTTATCTTATGCAAAGTATAATAGTAACGGACTTTGTCCATTAAAAACCAACCCTTCCAACCTCTCTAGTTTCAGGAGCTAGCTGTATATGGGGCTTTTGTCGGCACCCACCTGTCTGGACATTCAGGGTGGTGTACCGGTGGGTAGCTGGGCGGCGGGTGGGGGGGCATCCAACAAGTCATGATCACTGTAACCATAACACAAGATCCCAATCAGGTTCAAACTTGGTAGAATTAAAAGCTGTGATAAGCAGTGTACTGTAACGTTTAGGTTTACATTTTTTGCATGTTTGGGCCATTTTTCTCGTAATCTGTTCTAACTCATGAATGCGAGGTCACATCCATTTAAATCATGTTGAATGGAGCATGATGTGTGTGTCTTAGTTTTGTATTTGGACATACTCTTGGGTATTATTAATTTACTCATTTAATCATAAAGAGACACAAGGACATCCAGAACAGAAGCTCCCCCAATTTTTTTCATTATCATGTTTTGGGGATTCAAGTGTGTGAAAATATCGGACCAAACACATGATGATAAAATTGGATGATTTACGCCAATATTAATTGGTAGCGGTATGAGTTTTAAATATTGGCTCGACTGCGTCTCACCCAATATTTTGGAACTCAAAGCTCGCGACCATTAATTTGGGCTTAATCGATCCAATTTTTATCAAACTCGGGTTTTCCTGCATATTTGGAATGCTTACCAGTGTATTAATCACACCTGAAGTGAATAAGGGCCAATGTGCCATCTTTATGTAATAAGATGATGATTTGGTATTTCCTGTCGTACACGACAGAAAAGAAGCGTAGTTTTCTGTACTGTAGGGACGATTACGTAACAGGCAGTCAAAAAAAGGTTTGCGTTTATCTTTTTTACTGTTTGTCCAATAAACCATCTCCAAGGAAAGGTTAATAAAATATTATCCTTGTCTACCGGGAGAATTAAGCTAAATTTCAAACCTTTAAAACGTTCTCGGTACGTGGTAGGTGGCGTAACCATACACTGAGCCTAGGGGCGGGCAAAGGACTCGAGGAAGTTTCCCGATTGTTGTACCAGCGTCAGGGCAGATCCAGGATTTTCAATAGATGAGGGGCGCCATATTTTTTTTTGGCAGTCGTTTTTACAAAATTCTGAAGGGGGGGGAAACTACTGCGTCGCCGGGCACCTGCACTGAACTACATTAATACCTTCCCTTCTTTCTCTCCCCCTTCACTTTCTCCCATTCCTCTTCCCCTTTCCTTTTTTTCTTCCATCCTCTTTCTTTTCTTTCTCCATTCCTCTTTCCTTTTCTATCATCCATTCACTTTCTCCTTCCTCTCCCCTCTTTCTCTCTCCATTCCTCTTTCCCCTTCATTTTCTTTACTCCCTCTACCTTCCCATTCTTTTCTCCCCTTCTTGTTCCCTTTTTTGCAATCTCCGTCCTTATTTTAGTTGTTCCGCGGGGTCAGTCTGCCCCCAACTCCAAATAGCAGAAAAATGGGTTTGCAAAGAAGGGTTCTGGAAATGTCCTCATGTCTCTTAAAACACTCTTCTTATTACAAACAGGTATTTTAAAAAAACGGTTGTCGGGGCGCCAGGCATAATTTTACAAGAAATAAGAGCAACAGTAAAAGCCTTTTTTTTAAGAGGAAGTAGATGGTTCTTAGTTTGAAGTTGCCCTTTAATTACAGAAACATGTATAAAAAGAAATTGGCGCAACATGTTGTTTAGAAGAATCCCAAGTTATAAGCTTAATTTACGTAGGGTCACCGTCCTGTCCATTTCAAATAAAAAAATAGAAAAGGCACCCAATTGGGCGCAAAATTGTAAAAACTGCACCCTAAGTTATGGCTTTAATTTGATATATTTAAAACTCTCCTGTCATTTCAAATAAGAAAATAGGAAAAAACACCCAATTGGGCGCAAAATGTTAAACTGAAAGCTCCCCACAGTTATAAGCTTTAATTTAACGTAGGTTACACCTTCCTGTAATTTCAAATAAAGAAAATAGAAAGGCTCCCATGGCACAAAATATGTAAAAACTGCATCCCTAAGTTATGAGCTTTAATTTCTATAGTGTAAACTCTCCTGTCATTTCAAAAAAGAAAATAGACAAAAAACCCCCATTGGGCGCAAATATGTAAAACTGAATCCCCATTATAAGCTTTATTTAACGTAGGTTACACCTTCGTGTAATTTCAAATAAAGAAAATATAAAAGGCGCCATTGGGCAACAAAATAGTAAAAACTGCACCCTAAGTTATGAGCTTTACTTTGATATATGTAAACGTCTGTCATTTCAATAAAAAATAGGACAAAAAACACCCAATTGGGCGCAAAATATGTTAAAACTATTCCCCAAGTTATCAGTCTTAATTTAACGTAGGTTCCACCTTCCTGTCATTTCAATAAAAAAAATAGAAAAAAACGCCAATTGGGCGCAAAATGTGTTTTGAAGGAATCCCCAAGTTATAACTCAGTGAATTTAATGTAGGTTACACCTCCGGTCATTTCAATAAAGAAAATAGAAAAGGCCCCAATTGCATATACTCTTGCTCACTGTAGTTTACTCTACGTGGCCTGATCATTTCTTACTTATACTCTCCTATTTTACGGCGGTCCGGAAGTGGTAGTCTGTGTCATAGTCTGCGAACATATTATCTAAATTAGTATGCGCAGAGATTAACGTTATCATCCGTCATAGCGAATGCATGCAATGAAACTAAACCTCAATATCTCCGGAAAACGAAGGGGTTTCTAAGGAGATTTTGCTCAGAGGGTCCGTTAATATGTCTTGTTTTAATATGTATCGTAATTGGGTCTGAACCTCTAGAACCTAGCGAGAAAATTGAACGTTTTTGTCGGGTACTTCGGTGCTCGCAACACGGAAGTAAACACGCAATCGCTACGGCCGCATCCCTTTTCCCATAATGCCTTTCGGTCTATTTCAGTCGTGAGAATTTTCAAACGCTGACGCCACTTTTTTTTCAATTTTAGAAAAAGGATATACGTACTTACCGGACCGCCGTACTCCTAGTTCGTTACTCACCCTTTATCTACCCTGCAAAGTTTTTAACCAATCTCCCTATTCCCAGCCAGTCTTGGCAGAGGACTAAAATCAAAGCAAATGCTTTTTAAGGCCATTTAAAACCTGTAATGAGTTATCTTTGAAAAACTCCAAATATGTAGTACGTATATTTTCATAAAAGAAAAACCATTAATGAACTGACCTTTCAGAAATAGAAATAGACTCCTTTGCAATTTTGAGAGCATTGGTTTCTATAGTCGGGTCGCTAAGGCGACCCGACAAAAAAGGCCCTAAAAGCCTGCCTAGAACTGCATAAATCAAATGAGATACTTTCAAAACTGGACATAAGCAAGTTGGACATTTTTTGGAAGAGCCGGCCTCCAATTTCAAATTGTATTTTGCACGTTACTGTGGTAATTGTATAGGAAACTATAACTGCGAGAATACTAAAAATGCGTATTTATCACAAATTCAAACGATTTTTGTAATTAGATTTGGGATCCCAGATTGACCTTAACGGCAGAGCTGTAAATGCTACGTTTATGTCCTCCATGATGAAATAATGCCACCTCGAGAAAATAACCCTAACTTGACTCGCTACTGCTCTCCTCCTTCTCCTTCCTAGTCCTTCTCCACATTCCACCGCCTTCAATGTCCTCACGCCCTCCCCCTATCCACTCCCTCAATCACTGACAATGTACTTCCTGCTCATCTAGACCCTCGCCTCCCCCCGGATCCCCCATCTCCACCTCTCGTCTTTCTTCTACCTTCCTCCCCAATTTTTTTTCTTCCCCCCGTACTGCCACCTGCCACTTATTTCCCCCCGTAACCCCCGTCCTAGTTCTCCATCACCCCCCCTCTTTCTTCCACACCATGGTTCCGAACTATTTCAAACAACTAATGGATGAGCTTAGACAGACATGCGCTTTTCCGGCTATTGACATGGGAAGGCCGTTGCCAAGCAGCCGTGATTATTATCGGGATCCCCGATATACGATTTCTTAGTACAAAACTTCCTTCGTTTGTGACACAGACATTTCGAGTTAACCATTCAACGGTATAGTTTACGAGCCAGTTACAATGCAACCGTGTGAATAAAAATCTCCAAAATTTTGAAAAAATTGGGGGCGCCCTTCAAAAACATGTGCTTAATATTGCGTTTAAAAACCCAGGCAGTTTGTGGCCAGGTGCAAGAGTCCATTACCATCCTGCATGGTGTAGAGGTAAGGGTGAAACTTTGGCTTTTTGAGCCCTGTGACTCCTTGGTTCTTGGTATTAAATCCTAAACACGCTGTTACTCAGCTTAACTGGGATGAAGGTGCAATTGATGTCAACAGCCAGAGACGCATATAGTTACCAAATGAGGATTCAAAGGTGAAACAAATAAATCCAAGAAAAACAAGGTGCACTATATACATGAGAAGCTGCAAATTTAAAGATGTCATGCCTGGAAAAATTAGGGAACTCGGAACCTGTTCCAGGAAAGTTTGACATTTGGAGGGAAATTTTTGGCATTTGGAGGGAAATTTTGACATTTGGAAGGAAATGTTTATCAATATTGGAGGGAAATTTTTGATTGTGTTCCCGGGACAAAGCGCATTTTTTCCAGCCATGATATGTAACGTCCATGAAGTGGCGGCTGCATCTCCCTGATCACTGGGGCTGCAATACTCTGGAATACTGGAACCGATGGTGTGATATTCCGACTGCCGCTGTGGAGTCTCATTCCAAATTGACACTGTTTCTGGGGTAAATGCTCTTTATATGCATTAATTGTAGGAATAACAGTGCTCACATATTCAATGGATGGATCCAACCTGCTTGACAGTGTGTTGCCCCTGGACACACTGGTGGAGTAATTTTTACCATACCATAGTGAATTCTATAAACATGTCAAGATTTGTTGTATGATATGCCTCGTATGTAATGGGTCCCAGTTAAGTTGATTAATGAGAGGAGGTGACATGGGTATGACGCCGGTAATCTGAGAAAATAAATCTATCACATTTTCATTTTGAACCGTTTCCAATCGTTTATTTCATGTGATGTGGACGGTTTACCTCGCATACTCATCTGAGGTCTCACTAGTGCTTGATCTACTTTATTTTGACATTTTTAACAGGGTAGACAAAGTTCGCCTTACAGGTGCAACGAGAGATTTTGAAGCACCAGACATTGTGCCATGATAGCAAGTTCATAGATTAGACACCCAATAGATTTATTACCTCGTATTTTTGGCTAATAGAGATTTGCTTTTAAAGAAGAAAAAAGGTGTTTTGATTTGCTTACATTTCAATATAAAACATAGCTGATTTTCATATTTGCTCCTATACAAAAATTAGAAATTTCAGCATTTTTTTGTACCAAAGAACCATTTCCCGCTTAATCCTTTCAGATGGGGCTATTTTTGATGGAAAGCTTTACATCAGGGCAAAAAAAATGCACAGTACTTTTGATTTTTAGGGACACCTGATAGTGAAAATCTCTGTTGCACCTTTAAGAGACCTAGTGTACGACTTGCTTTGTTGCTATTTTGGAGCATGTTGTTCCATCGAAGGTCATGAGATCTTGTGACTCCCAGATAGTTATGATGTGGACCATGTTTATTTCTCCCCAATAAAGTATTTTATAGACACATAGGGTTCTTTTTCATGTGATATTCAGAGTTGCGCATTTCTTTACATTAAGGAATTTATTGGCATAAATCTATCGGCACCTATATAAGAAATATCCTAAATAAGACTGAACATATGGTTTGCATGGTCATTGGAGTATTCCTTTGCGAAAAAATCCAGATTATTCCGACCAATGTCACGACTGTACAACATTCATGGAAGCGGCCATCTTTTATTCCCTTTGCTATATTTACAACGCCGCACGAAATACCGAAACAGAAGCCAGCGTGATATATTTTGCAAGTGGTTTATAAAATATAATATAGGTTATTTACCTAATTCAGATCACTGTTAAGTCACACTCCTCAGCAACGCGTCACTTTCTCTATCGTCATGTTTGATTTGCCACTCACTTTCAAATTGGTCATTGACCAATATTTTTAAAAAACATTGTGCAAATAGATGATTTACCAACATGGATTAAGATTTAACCCACAATTGAAAAATTAACTGAAGAATATTTCAGACACGTGTTTTTTGGCGGGAAGTGTTTTTTTACTCTGTTGTTGGTTTAGAAATGCTTGACTCTAATAAACGAACCAACTTTGATATTTTAATCCCCAAACATTTTTCAAACTTTAATCAACACAATATTAAATGCCACCTTTAATCAACTCGTAATTTTTATCCATGTTGTGCGATTTTTAATCATCAAATTTTAAATCCGTGGTTTTTCAATAACTGTTTTAACTAGTGTAGAGATTGAGAAACCTTTCCCTCCTGAAATGACCTGTTGAGCCCTTTGACCCTTATATATCGGTGGGGTTCTGCATACGGTTGTAATCGGCAGAAATACTAAGTTCTGGAAACGGCGTTTGAAGTTTGCTTACTTAATATAATCGTGTAATTAATGAAAATAAAAGATGCTTTTTATGTCGTTTATGTTAAAGACGTGAATGGTTTCTAACTGGACTGAGAGTCTTGAAATACCAAGAAACAACTGTTTTCTTATTCAAATGGGTCTTACTGCGTAACTGGTCCCTTAACCCTCCTGGGTCGTGTGGCACTGCCTGTTGAGCACTCCACAACTGGTTCCATTTCTGACGTTGTGTGCAATGGCTTGTTGTC
>JAMKCH010038358.1:0-16559 GCA_023653785.1 Ophioderma brevispina | reverse complement strand
TCCTACATAGCAGACAATGTTATGTAACAGGTTGCAAAAGCCTTAACTTTCAACAATGCACTGCTTTTCAACATGTTCAACATCCATAACCCTCAAGATCTGGGTCATGTTTTGGTTTATTCTCTGTTTTCCCTTCCCTTCACTGAAATTAATTTAGTAAAAACAAAATTTTCTTCCGCCTAGGAAGACTTTGTCTAAGAATTTCTTGGCAAATTATTTGCCTTATCTTATATAAAGATAACTCTTGGTGAATATTCTGGCACAATCAAGACCAAAAATAACTAGAATTTCGCGGTTCTCGGCTTTCGCGCTCGGTATATTCAAAGAATATAAGCTGTGGGCCGCCCCATGAAAAACTTAACAATTTTTGACACACACATCCATACAAACATGCCTACTTATATACGGATAACTCTTGGTGAGTGTTCTGGCACTATGCTGGCGGCCCACAACAAAACATCCCAATGACTTCATGTACAAAATTCAAGCTTGCGGTTGCCCCTTTAAACTTTTCGGATTTAATTTAAACTAAAAAGTAATAATAGCATATTTTTGTAAGATGGAGCACCCCCCAATTGCAAGGTTGTGTTGGTAACTATCTAGGTAACTATACCTGCGAACAGCGATGCTCAAAAGTGTGTATTTGTCACAAAAGAAGTGATTTTGTAATTAGAATCGGGATCCCCAATTGTAATTTAATGGCAGAGATGGAAACACTAAATTTGTCTGTCCATTGTAAATAATGGCACCTCATGAAAAATGACCTCTAACTTGACTTGCC
The DNA here is from genome assembly GCA_023653785.1 of Ophioderma brevispina. Classification (NCBI taxonomy): domain Eukaryota; kingdom Metazoa; phylum Echinodermata; class Ophiuroidea; order Amphilepidida; family Ophiodermatidae; genus Ophioderma; species Ophioderma brevispina. The sequence goes on along the minus strand of JAMKCH010038358.1, from coordinate 15,778 downwards.
TCAAACAATGGAACAACTATTGGATGAATGCAGACACGTACATGGCCCTATTTCCTGGCTATGTCATATTAGAAGAACATTTCAGGCAGCAGCAGCCACTGAATTATTATCGGGATTCGGGATATAACATTAATTATCCTAATTACAAAATTCCTTCTTTTGCGATACATAAGACAAGTTCAAGCTTTACCATTCAGTTTTCAATTTGTCAATGCAACTGTGGAAAACAAAAAAAAATCTCATTTTTTGGGGGGCACTGTGCTGCTATTGCTTTAACAGAGAATGTTTTCTAGTCTAATGGAACATTTAAGATTAGGTAGAAAAAAATCTGCTCAACATGAGAAGCTTTTGATGCACCCTAGAAGACATCCCCTTCCACCTTTCCCCCTATTGCCAGTTTGGTCAAGAGGACATTTTTTTCATGCCAACTTTTCACTGTAAACCCCAGGGAAGGGAGGGAATCACATATGAAATGGATATGGGTGTAAGGCTGGTGCTTCAAAACCCAGGGGCATTTGGTGACAGAGGACTAAAAAAAAATAGGGATCAGAGAGACAGCCAAAATGCCCCCAAATAAGGGGTTTTCAGGTGACAAATTTGCAAATTTTCTCCAGAATCGGGATCTTTGTTAGTAAATTTTGCAAAAATTTCACCCAAAATAAAGGATCTTTGAGTAAAAATTTCCCCCAAAATAGAAGTCTTTGGGTGACAGTTTGGTAAAATTAAAACAAATATGGGTGACATTTTCAAAATACATGTGGTCTTAGGGTGACAGCGATGCTGAAAATGTCTTAACAGACTTACATGCACATATGAAATGGATATGGGTGTAAGGCTCATGCTTCAAAACCCATGGGCATTTGGAAACAGGACTAAACAAATATGGTCTTTGGGTATGCTGAAAATGTCTTAACAGACTTACATGCACATATGAAATGGATAGGGGTTAAGGCTCATGCTTCAAAACCCGATGGGCCTTGGTGGACAAGGACTTAAACAAATATGGTCTTTGGGTGGACATTTTCAAAATCTGGGGTCTTTGGGTGACAGCATTGTGAAAATAGGGTGTAAACAGCTGAAATGCATGTACCTACAAGATAGGAGTGGCCCCCATCTTGGTGGGGGAGGAGGGGGAAGCAAGCTGAAATTCATTACATAATGTTTGCTGGGGTATCTCCTCTTCTCCACATCGGTTACGGTTGCATCCAGTTACTGTTCTTTTCCCCATCTTCAAATTACTCTTCAATCCTGCCAACAAAAAGGTGCAGCTTGTGGATATTTTGCAACCGTAACTGGAAAATGGCCTTGAAACATGAACAAGGCGAACTCGTATTTACGCGATGCGTACACTATGTCCCCACAGAATGTCGCATCACTAAGTGACAAAAAAACAAACAAAAAAACGAAACTAAGCTGACCACCCCTTTTAATCTGGCCACAGCAGCGCCCTTTAAACTTGGGACCACTAGACCATCCTACTAAACATGCAATGTCCGTCCACACCAAACTTAATTTCATTGCTAAACTCCATCCATAACTCACCAAAAACTCTAAAAAACGTAACAATCATCGTGAACTATCCGTAAATCGCCAAAAATAACTGTATACAAAAATATACTCATCCAATGAACTCCATCCTAACTCACAAAAAGTAACTCTAAAAAAAAAAGCTTGTCGATGGAACTCCATCATAACTCACCACAAAATAACTCTAAAAACATAAATCACCAAAAATTTAACTCCATAAAACATAACTCATCATGAACTCCCATATCTCCCCAAAAAATAATTCTAGAAAGGTCTAAGGTCAAGGATCAAATGCAGCGCCCACCAAGGATGGCGAGAAAGCTATAGCTTGGGAAAAAAAAAAATGAAGGCCTGTATTTGCTCCTGGCCAAAATGATAACCCCACCGGAAAATGATGAGATTGCTCCCCCCCCCCACCCCCCACCTTATTTTATATTTTTTTCATAAGTTACAGGCGTATTCTGAGCTTGGTGTAACAACTGGGCATACCAGCCTTTTCTTGAGCAAGGGGGGCACACATATTTCAGGGGGGTGGTAAGCATATTTATATTGGAGAAGCGGTGGACCGGTTTGCAAAGGCAAATCGTGGACGTTGGTAGGGCACCTCTTACTTAAAGCCCTTCTTAAAACATGCTTGCAACTTCTTGAAAGGAAGGATGCCAAGCATGTTTTAAAGAGGGCAAAGCTGGTTGTTCTATGGGAACGATTACGATAGCAGCAAGTTCAAACAAGGTTTGCGGTTTTCTTTTGCACCTTGTTGTCTAATAAAACTTCGAAACTTGCTCGGTAGGTGGTCTACAACCAATCCAGTGAAATTTGAGAGAAATGTGAATTCTAAAAAAGATCCTCTGTCACTGTTTAATTATTTTAAAAGTCACTCTGACATTGGCGTTACCATTGTTTCTATTCTGTGAAAACTTAACAAAAACACAATTACAAACCTCCACTGTACTACTCAAACTATAGTTGTACTATCCAAATGATAAGACATTATTTTTATGGATTCCTTGTTATTGAAAGTGGACTAAAATTGTCGCAATGTCGGTAATAGTCCACGATTAATGAATTACGCATTGATTTACTAGGTGTACAATCCTCGCCATCCTCGTTTCTTGCTCTGAATTTCCTCCTGCTAGCTCCCTGAGCAATTTTTTAATTTTATTTTTATATTTCCTATTTCTGATATTTGTGCATAAATTGTTCAGATTTTGATGTTCTTAATCCGAAATTTAAATAAATAAATACATAATAACATCGTATGATACCGCAAACAAACTTGCCGACCCGGGAACACATCGACCGCGACATTGCAATGAATGCAAGGCCGGGATGCGAAGTCGTAGCTGCACATTGCTTCGACATGTTCAGCTAGTGACTTAAATTTAAAGATTGTTTTTCTTACACACTTCATACATAAGTAAAGTTCCCATCGTGTGCTAGGTGAAAGCTTTACTGAAATGGAATAGTTCAAACGTATTTGTTGACCTCTTGTTAAGCTGTGATTTTTTATTGAGTAGGGCTCCCGTATAAAGGCTAGCTGGAGCAAATCAGGAAACCAACAACGTGGTTGATGACAGAAACAAGTGCCGTTAATATTAGTCATGCCTTTATTAATCTTTCCCCCGTGAGCGGAGACGGCCAGTGCACATTTAGTGTTGAAAAACCCCATGTGGCGCTTGGCTGGATTCGACCGGCGACCTCGTATATATGCACAACGTTTTTTACTGTTTTTACAGAATTAACATCCGAATTGTTTTGTTTTCAAACTCGTGGAAGTGATCAGTATTAAGGGTCCTTTTCCCTGATGTCAATTTTTTTTCATGCCATTATGTCCCTTTAATGCTCTGACCTAGGTACACACACACACCAATGGAGGGTCTAGTAGTCAGAGCCACTCGACTAGTATCCTGGCCTATCCGAGCAGCGAGAGAATCTTGAAAAAGAAAACGCCAAAAATGTAATCATCGCAGTTGAACAATTACCTAATACACCTTAACGGGGGGTGTAAATTACATAAGGTAGGCCTATATCGTAATTTTATATAAAACTGAATAAATCCCACCACTCAATTGACGTGTTCTTCAAATAAATTTAGAACAAAATAACTTTCAACCTGTTAAAAATAAAATTTTTAGCTTTCTTTGAAGATGAATAATTATTGCCCTATCCGACCCCAACATTATATCATCAGAATGTCAGCGTATACCAATTACAACCGCCTTTGAACATGTAATTGAAGTCAAAGCTTACTGAATACTGGTCTGGTAGGCTACTTCCGGGTAGGTCGACAAAATGACTGCAGATTTCTAGGCCTGATTGTCTCAGACTACGCATCGTCAGTAATGTCCATCATCGTAAATCGCCTGGCCTGGGTTTTACTGAGATCGCGACAAGTTAATTCCAACAGCCAGAAAGTGAGCTCCAAGTTCCACGACATTCTCGTAATCTCCGCACTGGTTATTGACTTGCGGTCAAGCCACTCGAACACTATCACATTGCAGAGAAGCGAAAACTACACGAAGCAGCCTATTTTGGTAGAAATGAAATGTAACGTGACTCTTCGCCAATGTTCGCGCGAAATAATGTACATAAAACAACCCCACCCGAGTATAAAGTTTAAAATCGAATAAATATTAATCATAAATTTTATGAAATAATTGTATCTAATATAAGTAAAAATAATTCTTACCGTCAATATTAAATTTTGGGTATTCATCAATGTTGTAAGATCGGTGCTCGTAAGATCAGTCTTCCGACACTCACGCCTCAAAATGAAGTCGCCCTCTTGAGAGGAAAGGAGGAAGAGGGGAATAAAGAAGTAAAAGGAAAAGCTAGGAACAACGGTTCTCCAATCCCCCCCTTCTGCTCTTGCTCTTCTCTTGAACACTTAAAGACAGTATCAGTGATTTGACAAATATTTGAAATTGCAGGATTAGGAATAGCTTCAAAGTGAAGGGTAAGTCTGTAGAATTCTCATAAGTTACTGTTTCCAGCTGTAGAATTGACAGAAAGGAAGAAACGGCATTGTTCAAAGACATTCCTTCCCCCATTCAATTACGGTTGTAGGCCTAGTAAGTGTCCGATTCGGACAGTTAATGACTAAAAATCTCGATTCGGCCTTATTAGGTTGCCTTCTGGTCTTATTCATTGCAGGGTATGTTAGGATACCTGTACTTGTTGCATACATACCAAAATCTGATTTTTGATGATTTTTTCGATTGCTGATTAGCAAATCACGTAGTGTCTTTAACTTTTTCAGGGGAAGGATTGTATTAGGGCAGGGCGGCGCCACACAAGGTGGTTGGGCAGGGCGGCCGCCACCCCCCCCTCCCCTCCAAGTGTCAAAAATTCAGGGAAAAAAACAGGGATTTTTTTTATTTTTAAGACAAATAAAATGCGCGGTGAAATAGGTTTTGGGGTTTTAAACCAATGAGTTGATCTTGTAATCCCCCATAGATGTTTCACCCCTCCTATCATGGCCGAGCCCCTGATTAGGAACTTAAAATATTGTCGCAAAACGAGCGTCTTGAGAAAGTTAGAAATTAGGAGGCCCTTTTCAACTTAGCATGAGAGTTACTGCATAGGCCTATTTATCTTATGCAAGAGGGTAATTTGAAAATTTCTTTTGTTTTCTATTGTTTTTAATGTCTTCTTAATTTCAATCTAAAAAATCTTTAATTTGAAGCGAGGGAGGGAAAGGAAAAAAGGACGGCGTTTTACTGATATGATATATTACCGTTCTCCTATTTTAGTCCCTTCCGCGGGGTATAACAGTTGGCGGCGCTACTGGACCCAAGAGGAAAATCCTCCCCCCGGTCCCTCACTCCCATCATGAGCCCCACTGTGATGGAAAATATCAAATTAGGCTAATGCAGTTAAATAGCATTATCACGCCTTTGCGCCATTTCAGGACCATATATATACATTACGATTAAAATTGAAATTTTCCGCGCGCTTTTGCGAAATAGCCCGAATTGCAGGCAACATTACTTATATTCCCCCTTAAATTGTCTTCCCCCTCCAAGATTTGGATCCAGTTAAATCTGCATCTAAATAGTTACGCCCAAAGCGGGACAAAAAAATTTGTAGCAATAACAATCACTTTAACACTTATAACTACAGTCTCCATCCGGATCCGCTCACACGCCCCACTCCATTGATCACAAGGAACATAGAAATGCACACTCAAAAACACCAATAACAATGCAAAATCATGAGCGCCAATGGTGCTGTAGCTCCGTTAGCATCTTTATAGAACCAAAAAGAGTTTAAGCCAAGAAAATGTTTGATGGAAGTCTTCAAATCTTTTCAAAGTTTGTGGTCAAAAGACAAGAAAGGTTTTAGAGAAGAAAATGATTTGTTAGAACAAAAAGAAGTTTTTAAAACGGTATTTCACAAACAGGAGCACCCTACACCAAAGGAATATGGGTTAGCAAAAGATATGCACAACATGTTACAATAAGTAAATGGCACTGCAAACATAGGCATCGTTGAACGACAATAGGCCTAAATTTATTTTTTTTGGAATTTTTGCGACCTACTAAACTCCCTTTTCCCGGTGCCAATGAGTTAATGAAATTGTCAATTATTTTACGTCCTTTTTATACGATTGCAAACTAAACGCCCACCGGGTATATAGCCCCAGGCCGTATAGAAAATGGTCATGGTGATCCCAAAGAGTAAGGATATAGGAATGGCAATACCACCCCCTCCCGTTTCGTAACATGTTCTAGTAATCGTTCTGTCATCCTTTTCCGGTCATTTTAGCGAAAAATGTGAGGTTTATAATAGCACCTTAACCTGGGGTAGCTATGCCGGTCAAAGTCGAAGAGGTAAGGAAAGAATATTTGATGGTGCATTTTGAAAATATTAAGGCACAGTATGGCTCTAAACACTCATCTGTTTATGTAAAACTAGCCAATTGCCACAGTAGATTGAAAAACCGCATGAAAATCCGATAGTCCTACGGGGGATTTTGTAGCAACAAAAGTTTGGATTTTCGCCTATTTCTGTGGAAAAGGCCAATTTTGCCGACTGGCGGACTGATGACGGCATTGTGACGCCATACTAGGTATGTGGTACTTATTTTAGTATCAATGGAAAGAGGAGGACCATGACCTAATCTACTGTATCAAAATCATATAACATCGGGTGCTTATAACGAATTTCGACCCTTGGTAAAACTGTGTTCAAAAAAGGCTTGGGTAAGAACCGAGGGTAAAATTGCAAAATAATAATTTCCGCCCTATATCAAGTTAAGGGGACATCATAGTGATATCAAATGTTGGATTGTAATAATATTGTACTTATTTACACGATTGAATTCGTCGGGTCTATAGAACGGTTTTTCTAATTTTTTGATTTTTCTAACTAAAGGTATTCTAAAAAATTACGCAAATTTCGGTAATGTAGACTTAAAATCCCACTTTTGTAGGTTGTTTTCTCGATACTTCGAAAACTAAACTTTATTTCAAAAAATGCAAAAACCGCTTCTAGCTTAAATAAATTGGTCTTAAAGTTGTTACAAGTCTGACAACTTGGGGGAAAAATCTTGCTTTTTTGACTATTTTTTTTCAAAAGTGGCAAGAGTGATTCCAGAGTCGGATTCCTTCATATTATTCGTTTAAAAAATGTATTCGTTTTTCTGCGTTTCTCGCGTCCAGGACGCCGATTTTGGAAAATGAGCTAAGACTGGAAGCACTGGATTTCACAATCAGAGGGGTTTTGGGGGTCCAAAAAATTTCAACTGGACGCAGGCAAACCAATGGGTCCATGTTAAGCGGTGGGAAAGCGGTAAAACTCCCAATTTTACGTCTGCCAGAGATAAAAAAATGTGTACAGATTCACAAACCATTCAGTATTTTTTAAAGCGCAGTTTGTCTAAGCTGATTTCTCTCCCGTACGCTAGAATCCATAACAGGTTCTTCATTCATAAAACTGCCTTTGATGTTGCCGATGAAACTGGGTTAGCCAATCAAAAAATAATCATTTGCTGACAAAATTTCCATAAAGACAGCTTAACAATCGGCAAACGGCAAACCATTTCTGACAACATATTCATGTACTAACTAAGGAGTCCTGCCCACTCTGCCAGGCTAGGGAGTCACAAATGGCGAACGGACATAAAGTAATGTTGACGCGAAACTACCGCAAGAATTTCATACTTTTAAAGCTTAAAAAAATGCAAACCCTGTAGCTTGTTAGTAGCAAATATGTTTTTCTGTTATTATTTGGCATTTTGAGTAATTTCTCAAACCAAAAACCATTTTTCTTGGCATGTATTTCCAAGGCTAGGCGATAAAGAAAGTAGTACATCTGACCGCGACCGATGCTCCAAGCCACCCTTTTTTGTGTATGTCGCCTCAAAAATGTTTGGAAACTTTGTATGCCAAAGGTGAGAAAGGGCAAACTTGAAATAAAACAGTCACAATATGTCTGTAAGCATATATTTTTTAGTGAAAGTGTCTGGGATAAACGTTAGTCATTATGTGCATTCTTTCTTTGCTTTGCAGTGTTTCTTTTTGCATTGAGGGGGTTCTTTATGAGTTTTTGGTTTTATCCAATATTTGGAGATATTGAGTGGCAAGTCGAGATAGGGCCTATTTGGATTGAAGGTGAATTAACTTAAAGATGCGCTCCCCCAACTGCCCATCATCAAATGGCGTGAATTAGTACAGTTCTGATCATGACGTGGAGATATAGGAAGTTATGCCATGGTTCGAGAACCAACATTTTTACCAATGGGACCTGTTTTTGGTTTGGACCCCTTGTTTTCAGACTAAACGTGGGGTTAAGGGGTCCAATTATCGTCCACTGGGCCCCTTACTTTTACCATGAAGCGCTACCCCTGATTAGCTTCCTATATAGCCTAAATAAGATCTAGGAGACTCTCATTGCCCTAATTTTCCCGGAAAATTCAAGGAAATGGGGCGAAATATGATTGGTTGAAAGTTTTGCTCTTTCGCTGAAATAGCTGCCGTATGCTGTTTTCACATTTTCGCCGGATGTTAATCCATCAACCAAGGAGGGCGTCATCATAGTTACGCCGGGAGACAGGCTGTGTGCCTGTGGAAACGAGGACGCTGGTCCCGAAAACGGGAATTCATTGAGGAAAAGTGACTTTTTTGTGGTTCAGCACCTTATTTTTTGTTAGGTTCACTGGATATCCTCGAGGAAAGGTTATTTCCAAAGTTCCGTTAATTCTTATTGTTGCGTTTTGCTGTTGAGCGAATGCTGTCACCTTCCCCCCACTGCACTGACAAGAATTCACGCCTGATCAACGTCCTTTGTTATGATAATAGTAGGTGATAAATGCGATCGTGGACGTCAGACCTTCGTACTTTGAAGTCACGACAGCATGGTGCGAGTGGCGCATTTCAAGTCTTGAATGCAGGTCTTGTTGTTGTAGTAGACTTTTTGAAGACATGAAATACTGACATGTGTTTAGTAACCTACAGTACAGCATAGGCATATTCCAATACATTATGAAATCGATTCCGACACCTTTAATAAGGAAAATAAGCTAACCAAAAAAGTCAAGAAAAAGTTGGTTGCTGTTCGCGACGGGAATGATTTGCTACTGACCTATTGGAACCCAGAGCTATTAGGGCCCGGGATTTAGACGTTGAAAAAATCAGAGAAAAAAATGAAAAAAAAAAGAGTAGAACCTAGAAGTTATGTTGAGCTTCATTCCGTTTTATTTAAAAATGTGATATTACCGGCCTACGCATAACCCTAAGTTGCGCATGTCGTTTCTGTTTAGGGAGGGTGGCTATAGTTATCCCGCATAATGTCATTATGTCAATCATGATGATGTTGTCCCAGGATACTTGATCTGTTTTGCCAAAAAAAAAAAAAAAAACCGGTGGTTTGACGCTAATGATTTTAACACCAATCACACAAAACTCATTGCATGCGGACATCTTTAACTGATCGACCCGACCACGACCGATGATCACAACTTCCTGTTTTGCTAGTGACGTCGGGCATGGTACGCAGGGCAATTATCCAAACAAAAGACGTTGACTAGGCGTGAAAGTCTTGTATGCACGTTCTGCTCACATACTTTCTTGTGGACAATTTGGAACGTACGCCCGCTTCCAGGGTTGGCCGGTAAAAAACAGGCGGTTTAAACCGCCCGGTTTAAACCTGAGTTTTGAAACGGTTTAAACCGCAGGTTATGCCAACATATTTTGGCAAAAAATGGAAAAAACCTCAATTTTGTTCAAAAATGATTTTGAAATTTAAAAAAATTGTCATTGTTGGTTTTACATATGTAATTTAGCTCTGTAAAAGTCAGAATAAACAATTACAGAATCAGAACAACGGGGTTGAAAGTACCGTAAAACACAACTTCTGGCTTTTTTATTAATAGATACATACAGGTGTTTGATTACTACCGATACTATAATCCAAGTAACCTTAGTGAAAAATGATGGAAAATGGACTGAAAATTCAAATGTAGCTTAAAAATTTGATCTGTAGGCGTAAATAATTCAAAACGTAAATAGTAAATTAATGAAAACATTTGAAACCCAAACTAGAATTTCGCGGTCTCGGCTTTCGCGCTCGCTATATTAAAGGGGCAACGAGAGATTTTGAGGCACCCTAATATTGTGTCATAATAGTAATTCCTATAGATTAGACACTCAATAGAGTTTGCCTTGTATTTCGCTACAGAAAGGTCTTAAAAGAGAGAAAAAGGCGATTGGAATTGGCTTGTATTTCAATGTAAAACGTAGATGAATTTCGTATTGCTCCTAACGGAAATTAAAAACTTCCAATTTTTGTACAAAGAAAACATTTCTCGGCCCAATCCTTTCAGATGGGGATATTTTTGATGGGGAAAGCTACATCAGGGCAAACCATCGTACTTTAAGTTTTTTAAGGGACACCGACAGGTGAAATCTCTCGTTGCACCTTTAAAAGAATATAAGCGGTGGCCACCCATGACTTTGACCCTGGCACGTGACTTGATCCTCATCAACATATGGAGGGATCGCATGGTGCACTATGACAAAAGTTTGGTTCCAATTGAACTTCAAGTTTTGAATTTAGATCAATTACATTTTTAGCCCATTTTTCACTGGACCTCACATGAACTTTGAGCTTTCAACATGACCTTTGACCTCCTCAACGAATGAGGGATCACATGGTGCACCTAGGACAGAAGTTTTGGTGTCAATGGAAGTTAAACTTTTCAATGGAGGTCAATTAAAAAAACAAACTTAACAATTGGTGACCCCATACACACAAACACACATACTACAAACGTACAACGGATGCTTAAGTTACTCATGCCAGCTATAGCTGGCGGCCCACAAAAAGGAAGTAAGGCAAGTACTCACACTAGGACTGAAGTGTAAAAATTTGTAAATCCACAGCTGGTACTTTGAGTTCTTGCTGCAGATCTTGCACAGTTTTGAAAAATTGTTATACAGTGCACTTTTCGTTTTATTTTTTTACCAATGTTTATCCTCTTTTTTTGTCTTCTTGTATTGAACAAAATAAATAATGCAAGGTATGTTGACTATATATAGAAGTTAAAGAGGGAACTTATTTAGAAAATATGACGTACACATAAATGTATTATGATGACGACCTCAGACATTTCCTAGTTTGGGCCGGTTTAAACCAGTTTTATTGCCGGTTTAAACCAGGTTTAAACCGTTTCTGGCAAAAACCAGTTTTGCCGGCATAAAGCAAACCCTGCCGTCCCCGCCAACTGGCCAAAAAGGCGCCACCGTCGTTGTTGCCCCACCGAGCTATATTTACCAACTAGAAGTGGCGACTATACTCTTCGTCAGTAATTCTGAAAACAAGATTCTGGCTTATGGCGAGTAAACACGAAGTGTTGACGAACACTTGACACGGGAATCCAATACGCAATCAACAGACGCGCGCGTGCATTTGTTTCAGAAATTATGGACACAAGTATGACCGGGCGACTGCCCGATTCGAATGAAGCCGTGCGTAGTTGTACGCAGTACGCAGAGCAGGATATTTCTGGAATCCCAAGCGAACTTGGGGTAAATTGGGGTATGCGTCTCAGCAGGGCGTTGGACGAGCAAATGACAGCAAGTTAAAAATAGTATGCAGACAGTTTATGCTGCGTGGCTTTCGATGTTTTTGCACATTGTTGTTCTTATTTCAGGCCGACAGCTTGCTTTCGGGTTGCACGGGAATTGAACATAATTCTTTCTTTCATCGTTCTCTCATGCATTCGCTTTTTTCAAGTTTTCGTTTCTTTGTTTTTAGTTCTTTCAAGTTTTCTTTCTGTTTTTAGTTCTTTCTTTCTATTTTCCATTTTTCTTGGTTTAGTTCTTCTCAGGTTGTCTGTATGTTTTATACTTTCACGTTTCTTTTCTGTTTTTAGTTCTTTCTTCTTTCAAGTTTTCTTCTTTGTTTTGAGTTTCATTAAGTTTTCTTTCATTGTTTGTAGTTTTGTCTTTCTTTTGTTTTATTCTTTCTTTCTTTTTTAGTTTAGTCTTTTTAGATTGTCTTTTTTAATTCTTTTTAGTTTTTCTTTTGTTTTAAGTTTTCTTTTTTAGTTCTTTCTGTTTCGTTGTTCTTCGGTACTTTCTTTTTATCTTCTTCCTTGTATTGTCTTTCTTATTTTTTTATTTCATTTCTTTTTCTTCTCATTTCCCGTCGTAGTAGGTGTTTTATCAAAAATCAAACTACAAATTTACAAACAACAGATAACTTGCAGACACACTGAGTCGACCGGCAGATCAATAATCATAATTATACAACTTTGGAGAAACGGAAGACGACGAGCAAGAATATTGGGTGTTTGTTTCCGAAATTTGAAATTGCATAAATTTACGAAAGAAAAAAATGATAAGAGCAGACCAGACTTGAAACTACAGTAGGACGTTCACAGAAGAAAATATGAGCACATGACAAAACATCACATGAATGTTGAGTAAGATATATTGATCAAAAACAATAATAAAACCAATGCAATTTGTAACAATAGTCTCATGAAAAATAATTTCATTCGTAGGCGGCAAGATAACCACACATAATCATTGACGTGCCTAGGATTGTTTCAGTTGGAACTGATTTTTTGTCCCTTTTTTGTGTGGTTCTTTAAACAATGTTGATTGCGTGTTTCTATTTTTCGTTGCTTCTTTTTTAATCTGTTGGTGTTGCTTTTCATCCCTTTTTAAAATTTCTTCATTTCCATCCCTCTTAATTTCATTCCATCTCTTTTTTTTTGTTTTGTTTTAAATTAAATATTATTACGGTCGGAAAAAAAAAATCAGTTAAAGAAAAGAAACGATGAATCTTTTATCTGTCTCACTTATTTACTGATTTTTTCGGCATTTGTTTATTGATATCTTTTCCATCCCCTTATTCAAGTTAACTATGTCACAATGTTGATTTCATTTCACTCATTTTATTTTTACTGTTGTAATTTCCTTGTTGGTCTTATCTTGTCTGATAAAGACCTACTTTTTGAAGTGCAGACTATAAGAAGACGCGTTGTGTAAACTTGTAAATCCTCCAGAAGTAGTGTGTGCTGATCCAAAATTAACGGGGAACTTGAAGAAAGTTGCTCAGAAAAGAATTAACTTCAACTTGTTTGGGTGATTCTTTGCTAAGTGTCTACTTTCGTGTCCTGCTACTTTAAAGCTCACTATAAATGGAAAAAAATACAATTCTGAAAGATTATTTTTGTGGTTTTGTATGTAATAAAATGTTCTTTATTATAAAAAATATAAAAAACCTTGATAAACAAAGATTAAAAAGTGTTGTTATTTTTCCTAATGTTTGATGCACACCCCCGAAAACCCTATGTCCCGATGGTTACGCGAAATTACAATTGTCATTATTATTTGGTAGTAAAATATTCTTTTGGAAATATCTTGAACACTAAGTAAGTTACTGATGAACATTCCTATCTATCAATCAATGCCATAATGCATCAATTAAATCCTAAATTTTACCATTTTGTTCAAAAAAGTCTGTCCCTGGATTTGAGTCATTTCAGTAACGAAACATTGAAGGGGCGACAAGTCTATAAAAATTGAAAACACTGAATCCAAAAAATAACCTGGTCAATAAGTACCTGCACGAACTTGGCTACTTGGCACACATCAATTATCTCCGGTATCGAATAAATATCCGCAATAATAAAGGCTTTGCAAAAATGAGGGAGAGTACCTTTATTCAGGGTCATTTAAGTTAACGAAGTATAACCATCAAATATGAGGAAAGTAATGTCCATTTTGATTGGCCAGTGCAACAGAATTGGACCTGTACCCTAGATATATAAACAATAAAGCTAGGCATCGCCCTCGGGAGACGTATACTTGTCTAAATGTTTGAACCATCATTTCCGTAACGGTCATTTCCGTAAATTTTTACAGTTACGGAAATGATTCTTGACAATTTCACCGGTTCATATTGGCAATAAAATCGACTCATAATCCCCAATCCTGGTTTTCTCCATTTGAAAGACCTCCCTCAAGGTTTCTTCATTTTTGTTCAGAATGCGGTACGTAGTAGAATTTACTTAGCTTGACATTTCCTGTCTGATTGTCATTTCCGTAACAAATTAGTGTTACGGAAATGATTTTAATGGTTTTCCCTATGCTACAACACTGAAAATAGATGTCGCATCAAAAATATTTGAAGGCTCTCTAAAGATCGCGCCGAGTGCTCATTCTAGTATTTGTGCACATTGTGAACCACATTCCAAGAAAAAAAATTATGATTTGAAAAACTTTTGTTCCTAATTTTTTTTAAAACCAAAAGTCGAAACTTAGCGGAATCAGCCTTGGTTTTTGTTTGTTTGTACAAACTAACACACCGACAGACAAACAATAAAAGAAACAAAAACAATGCTGTATTTGCTCAAGGACGCAGCGATTACAATTTGCGAGCGCCGACCGAAGCCGAACGTGTTTTGAGACGCATAAAAATACGCACGCTGTCAGCCATTTTTTTTTCAAGGGCTTCAAGAAAAATCTACGCGCGCGGGGACTACCGGCCCATGGTGCACGTAGATGCAGTCGCGCAACGGAGAAAGCACGGCATTTATGTCCAAGAATTATGGCCAGAGTATAGTGATCAACTGCCACCTAGGAAAAAAACTACCGCCAACGAGGGCTGGCGAGCCGAGGGTGGGCAATGATCTAATTGGCGCAAGTTTTAGTTTAAATTTACTCACTTTTTCGTCTACCTACAGCTGCATTGAACTTTATCTAAATTTTATTCCACAGAACCAGTAGCAAATTATGTCCTATCTTGCAAGAAATTTGTCCCCTGACAACGAATACAATGAATGGCACTACTAGAAATTCCCATCGACTGACCCGTCTCGCACAGTCCATCTAGAAGGACCCTCTAGCCTGTTCCTCCCATGTTCATCCCCCGTGACCTAGCACTCAGCGCTCGGTGGAGAGGGTCCGTGGGGAAAAGGAAAACGAGAGTCCTTCTAGATGACTACATGGAACCAGCGTAGTTGCTGTGAAGTCCAGCGTTTATTGATCCGCACTGGAAGACATTTTAGGGCCTTGGAGGAAGCAAATTTATTAGTTGGATTTTGACATGAAAGGGAAAAAATCTGTGATTCGTTTAGAGTGAATATTCGAACTCAGGATAGTCAGGTATTTATAGAATTCCGTGTTTCGAGGGCCAAATGCTTCAAATATACCCGGGGAATGGGGGAATATACATGGGATAAAAAAATTCTCGCCAGCCTATTCGTTTGTACGGTAATGAAACACTAAAGCATTTAATACACTTTTTCCCCAGACCTCGCGCTGCGCGCTCGAGGTCTGGTTCTAAACAGATTAGTCTGATCACTGACTGTGATCACACTCACTGGTCAGTGACAGTGAGTCGTGTGGAGTGTGTCAGTGACAGTGTTTAAAGGGGAGGTGGCCCGATTTTTTAAGCATATGAAAGTTCTCAATCTTCATAGATGCCTTCACTCCAAACAGGTCCGTAAAGTTTCACGCCATATTTCAATCCGTTTTTAGCGAGAGCTAAAAACATGATTTTCTTTTTAGTAAGGCCCCATAGAGCCTGGAGAGTACTGTGGTAAATAGGCACTTTCCGGTGGAACTATTTTTGTATCTACAGAGGTTTAAATACCCACCATTTGATAGAGGGGGTCAACTGCAGCACGTAACATTTTGAATTTCAAAATGGGATCTACGGTTGCGGAGATATTCGAATTTTTAGTATTCGTACATTGAAGCAATTGGGAGAAATTTGTCAACTTAGGTCATAATCT
>JAMKCH010038357.1:0-14574 GCA_023653785.1 Ophioderma brevispina | reverse complement strand
AATAGTCGGGGTGGGCCAAATAACCTTTTTTTTTCATCTCTACTTATAGACGAGTAGATTTTATGGCCATTTGGGCCATCAAAATAAATTTGGCAAGCATTTTGAAATGTGAATGACAATTTTGATATTGTGTTTTCAGAGGTGGCAATTCTTTAATTAAGATGAAGCCATAATGAATGGGCACCAAATGATTGTGGTGATGGATGTGGATGCCGGTGCTAGTAACTAGTAACTTGGTAAATGTTGCAGCCTTTTCTGTACAAGAGCACTTTTTTTGTGTTTCACATTTACGTTTTGATACCTATACAATAACATTTAAGTCTGTAATTCCTGAACAGCCCAAGTTCCCCACCAGCTGATCATTCCCGCAAAGAACACACAATCAAAGACTGTAATAGAATAAGCATCTACAAATTGTGTACAAACAAGAGATACCAGAAATAGCTATTCACTTTGCTGCAAAGTTAATATGCTCGTTGATCCGGTTGGATAGTCCTCGTGATTATGATCTGAGGGTCGTTGGAGGTTAAAGAGACCCTGGCCACATTTGAAAAATAGTGCGCCCTCAAATTTTTCAAAATCGATATTTTTTTTGCATGGTTTGTAAAAGCTTTATATACATTAACCCTCACCCCTGATATGATTAAGACCAACTCAGCTTTCCTTAGGGGTAACAGAACGATCTTTATAATTTCGGCGCGCCGGGACCCCCGCTAAATTCAACAGACGACGAAATGGCTTTTAACACAAAAACACACACTCCGTATGCATCTTTCTCACGCATGCACGCTCTTTAACCGGTCCTATAACCTTTTGTGGTTTTAATATCAGTGAGTACGAGTCAAAAATATTCATGTAATATAACCATTTGTTGAGTAAAGTTATGGAAAACTTAAAAATTGGCCTACAAATTAACTGGATGCCTTTATCCTCAATATTATCAATGTCCCTATCTGTTTTTGGGGTATGTATTTTTATTGTGTAAAAGATATATCTCTGTTCTTCCAATGGCCTAGAATATCATTTGAGATCAAATTGAAGAAATTTCATATTTTGTGAAAATGTGGCCCTTTCCGCTTTAAATGTTGCTAATGTTCAAAAAATCTGATGACCCTGGCACAATCTGTAGTTTAAGGCCGCTGAGAATCATTGTGCCATCATGAATAAAAAGCTGTGTGTGTTCAAGAACATCCATTGTAAACATTTGAGCAAATTGACTTTCGCACATATTTAGAACTGCTTATCATCATTGTATGCGCATTCCTAACACTTTATTAATCCCAGGTAAATAAAACGCATGGCCCGATCGCTATAGCCTCGTTCCCAGAAGTCCAGACTTTACCAGAAGTACCTACTATTTTTCTTATTTAACCCTGTGAAATCTAGGGCTAACGTGTTTGGTTTAAAAATTATGAGCGAAATTTACTCGAATTCTTAGTAAACTAATATTAATTTTACAGAGTACTCTTTGGGGCTCACAAAATCCTTTTCTAGCTCTCAAATCAAAACGGATTGAAATTCGGCGCAAAACTTAACAGATGAGGTTTGATGTACGGCCTCATTCTATCAAGATGAAACTTTATTATACTTAAATATCGGGCTCAGCCCCCTTTAATAATACCATGTTCCACATATGTTAAATATGGAACAAGCACGGATAAACGCTTAACAGTACAAGATAAGCCTCTACATTTAATTCTTCCCAATCCAACATTTTGGTGATAATTCCACTAAAATTCTTTTGAAAATTCATGTAAAACTTTTTCGATCATAATGTGCGCATGGGTTGATACCTGCTTCTGCAAGAGTATATCGTAAAGTAGTGACAAATTGCTCTCCGTCCCCCTCCAAATTCACAAATGTTTTGCACTAACAGAACTGTACTGAGAAATCCTTCGGAACTTTCCATTTAACTTAAGAAATAAGGGATGCAGTCCTTTATGAACGAATAATGTGTCCTAGTTCGGACAAAATAATAATGGCCGAGGGCGCAAAACAGCCGAGTCATTATTTTTATTTTTTTCCGTGCCGAGATAATTATGAAACCCATAACATCATCTACAACCCCTTTATTTCTATTCGATTACCGAAAACAGCGTGATATAATGAGTAAATATTCGCGACCATTATGCAGAATATTGGCATAAACTGACCAATCAGAATGCTGCATTTCAATAATGGCAGCAAAGGTAATAGAATGTTAATAACCAGTTTTCACAACTGATTTGGATTTGTTTTTATTCAAACAACTACATCCCTGTGTAAATTTTACAAGACTTATTGCTTGCAATATGATTTTCTTGAAAATCCGATTATGCACATATCTATGGAGAATTGGGATAGAGGGAGTGCTTTTATTACAAATCATACTAAGTAGCTCTATTTGAAGGTCCCTATAAGATTCTTTGAATGGAGTTTATTCTGACCTGACCGGGATAATGGCTCGTGCATGTCCCAATTAAGATCAGTTCTAAAAATTGTGTAGTCACTGTTCTAAAAAAGAGTCCAATTTGTATACCATCAACGCAGCTTTTTCATAGTCTTATTTCAATATTGCAATTTGCAGTATTTAAACACTGTCTGGCGATCCCTTGTACAAGAGAGAAGGCAATCTCTTGGCCATCTGGGATGTGCAGATGAAGAGAGCCCTGTCATCAGGACATTCTCCCATACAGGAGAGTATTCCTCTGATGCTACATCGTCAATGCGCTGCTACTGATCTGATTACTTCCAATCACTGAATATGCCGAATGCTTCGCAGCGAGCTTGTACAGGAGGAGTTTAATGGTTGTAGTGTTTTGCACGTTGATTGTCTATATACAGAGTGAACTAAAAAAAATTGAGCATGAATTTTTGTGGAAAAATCCATTGGAATGGGTAAAAATGGATTCACAGCCCAACGAAAATCTTTCATATCCTAGACTCATGTCTTCACCAATGTTATTTTTTCAGCATAGAAAGACGAAAATAGATCCAGATCATAAAAAAAATCAACTGTTTTTTTTAAAATTAGGTTAAAAACGCGTGTTTTTTTGTTTTTATGTTTTTTCAGGCACATTTTTTTGATTCACTATGTATTTACAATGAAGGTTCATTTCCCCATTTCATACAGAATAATGTTAATAGTAAAATATTTCGGGTCATGATTGTAGAGATTCGTTGGTGCTGGCACGATGAACTCTGACTCGGTTACCAACATGTACTAACTGTTACAAGAATTGTCTGTATGCATCTTCAACCATTAGTCATTGTTAGTTTTAATTTTGATTTCCATTACCATTATAATTGTGAATTTTTTGTGACATAACAGGGTGTTTCATCAGAAATGAAGCAATGATTCCCAACCACGCCTCCATTTATTTTTTCTTGTGAGGGTGCAGAGTTGAACCACAGTAGCCTGAGTGATCCCTTTAAGATATACTTACATCGATATCCATGCAACCAACCTAAAAGATAAAAAACAACTCTTTCACTCCTATCAAGAGATTGTTACATTTATTAAATGTCCACATCATTAACAATTACGGGATTATAATAAGACCTTTCAAATGGTGTTGTTTTGTGAGAGAAGGAGGATCGTTATTTGCTTCAAATAACCTTATGAAGTGTGGCTATGTCCTTCGCACAATTATTGTGGGCATTCTCTCAGTTGAATAATTTGTGCCAATTTTAACTTCTTTTGAGTTACTCGATTTGTATTCTCCTCGTTTTCAGGATTCTCAAACCCTGCTGACTTATCAGCCATCATATGCAGTCGGGACTCAAAGGTTATTGAACATCAGTTCCCTATGGGGTTGATACACACCCCCTACGAAGGAGGGTAAAGCATAACTCACAGGGTTGACATTAACAAATATTTGTTTTGCGGCGAAACGTCAAATATCCATAATAATTATTTTAACTTAAAATATGGGCTTATTTTTGTGTATTTTAAAGACCATGACGTCTTCTCTCTGACATGTCTGAGTTGTATTGTGAACCCTTTCAGCTACATACTGCTTTGGTTACCATTAACCACTTATTTAATTTTACCTTTAAACTTTGGTGAAGTACAGCACATTGTATCTGTTTCAATGATGATAATTGCATATTGTTATGTAAATTAAGACATGTATTGTCATAGGCAATTCTGAAATTTCTTTCATGGGTATTTATAATTAAATGTGGGGGGGGGCTTTGGAAAAAATAAAATAGAAGTGCAACGTAAATGCTACCTTTTAACATCTAAATTGTATGGCCCTTGAATATTACCTTTGAAAAACTATTCGAAATGGCTATCACAATGTTTTATCTGGAGAGCACACAAAGTCTAGTATTCCTGAAAAGAAAGTGTCGCACCTCTAGATGATACTCAAACCCCTATTGGAAAAAATATTTGAATTACGTCTTTTCATGGCATGCTCTGCTAGACCTTACTTATGAGAGCAATTTGTATGTGTTTGGACATAGTAACTCTGATGGCACTAGGCGAAGGCTACGGTCCTCTGCTGAATGTTACAACTTTTTATGGCCATTACCAACTTAATTTGTTGACAATCATGTCATTGGTCGCAAGCTCTGGAAACAGCTTCCGGTTAACATAGATAGCACCCCCCTAGTGTTGTAGGGGGGGAGCGGTCCTGAAAACACACTTATTTCCTAATAATTTAAATGATGTTATTTTGGAGCTTTTAGTAATTTGTTTTTGATGGCTGTTTTTTTTATTTTAAGTAGTTTGTAGTATGCTGTATTGCATTTTTCGTATCTGCTGTAAGGCACCCTGTTTTCTGTATCACTATATAAATGCAAACAAGCTATACAAAAGTCATTGCTATTTCGTTTCTTACACCTTAACTAAAACTATCATGAAAGATGATAAAGAAACAGAAATTAATCATACAGCTCAGACACACATCTGATACATTTTCTCGGAGTGTAATTGTTGCAGTGTCGTGATACTATATCTTTCTCACTTTCCACGAGGCCGAATGCATTTATAGGAAACAAAAAAAAAAAAAATCATAATGCATTTACCTGTGTGTGACATTTGACCTCCCATTCTGTGCTCCAGGTTCAACATCCTTTTGGCCAAATTTCCTAGGGCAATTCTTAAAGCAAATTGACCTCTAATCTCAATATAACCTGCAGGTTACATGGAAACACCACCCATATCCACTATCAACAATCAAAACACACAGCAACACATACTGACGGACGATAGGCAGAACATGCAAATCTTGCTTTTAATAGTAATATAGATTATTAAAAAGCCCTTCTTCAAAGCCTTGCGTTATGCTTATAATATTACCAGAAATCAGGATATTTGCCGCATATCTTGTTACTGTCGTTACTTTTGTTTATATGCATTCCCTCTTCCACATGATTAAAGAGACATGTTATAGGTCTTTCTGACTTTAAGATCAGGTCTGACCCATTCTCTGCTTTATTAATTTGGTGCAGAGAATTGTATCTTTGGTATTTCAGTACACATTATCGTCTTTCAATTTCCAAGGTTTGACTGTCCCGTTTCATCAATAGCCTAGGACCTACGATGTGATTGAGTTACTTCTTTGATTTGCGTCATGTATTGTTTGAATACCAGTTCTTCGTGGGGACAGATGACGCCTTTAGAGATGTGTTTACCTTCGGAAGTACTTGCTTCTTCTACACCGCGCTATAATGTCAGGAGTGGTATTCATTCGCTTTTCATTCCTTTTAAATCAAATGAATTACAGACGGCACCATATCCAAATATTAATATTTGCCAATTGTAACTGAACATATCAGCATGTAAAATAGTGCATGAATCTGATAGTGAAGCTCAGAGAAAATCTTGTAACATAGTTCTAAAATGTTTGTGGTGGCCATTAATTTGGTTCTGACTCCTACCCCCCTTGATCTGATATCATGACCTGTGCTATTGACGAAAGTTAACATGATTGATATTTGTGACCTAACTCAGGTGGCAGTCCTCATAGCTACTGTGCTTTTATCCTGCATTGAGAAAGAGAAATGAACAGAACTTCAAAGATCATGGTGAAAAACCCATGTTGATTAATCTAGTGAATGTACAGCCTGAGTGACATACAAATTGAGAATTATGATGTCGCACCCTGTACCCCCCCTCACATATTCAATGGCTTCTGAGAGCTATTTTCGTTTCATGAATGCACTTATGCATTTCTAGCTGTGTGGCTATCATTGTGGTTTTTTCTGATGAACTGAATGCCACCGGATATTTCTGATTTTTCAACACAGAGTACATGATAATCTCTGCTATAATAAACCTATAAAAACTGATGATTGCGTGCCATAAAAAAATCTGGCGTGTAGCTCATCAGTGATCTTTAACCGAATCCACCTAGTGTCTCTCTCAATTTTCTGACCTTGTCATACTACACATGATTAGTAATTTTTTTTCTTCTTCTACACAGTACAGAGTGTCAGAGTGAGTATTGTGGCTTTTTCAGTCCTTTTAGCAATGAATTATTGACAATACTATATACAATCTTTACCAATTGTACTGAAAATATCATGTGAAAATGTGGCATGATCTGATAGTGATCTCAGAGAATCTTGTAACATAGGTCTAAAAATGTTTGGTTGACATTAAATTTGGTTCTTGAATCTGCTAAGGCCCTTGATCTGAATATGTACCTTTGCCTATTGACAAGTAACATGAGTGGCAGGTCCTACAAGCTATGGGGCTTGTTATCCTGCATTTATACATAGAAAAATTAACAGAACTTCAAAATCATGGTGGGAGAACACACTATGCTTGATTATTAATTACTAGTGAATGTACAGCCTGAGTGACATACAAATTGAGAATTATGATGTCGCACCCTGTATCACATATTCAGTGGCTTCTGAGTTAATTTTCCTGTTTCATGATTCAGGCTTATGTAAACAGCAACTGCTTTTCTGAGCCTGTGTGGCCCTAGCATTGGGTTCATGTTTCTTCGATGAACTGAATGCACCCGATATTTTATTTTTCAACCAGCTACATTTAATCTCTGCTATAAATAAACCTCTAAACTGATGATGCGTGCCGGATGCCATAAAAATCTGACGTGTACCTCATCAGTTGATCTATATACCTAATCAATATGTTATCTCCCAAGATAATGTAATTTTGACCTTGTCAGACATTAAACATGATCAGTAAGTTTTAGCAGCGATCAAGTAATTTGGCTGGCTGTCAAGTACGGTCAATGTGGTTTGCCGAGTTTTAACCTCAAATTCAAAATATGCCACCATTTTATTGAAGCCTACAGAACCTGATATGTGCTAAAGTATTCTAGAAACATGTTGTGATGACATGCCTCAGTTTGAAAACCAAATACCATACCCTGTTACTGTTTAGGTCCCGGAAATGGTTTGATGGAGAAACAGTCATACTATGCAATGTTGAAGACACTAATGGGTTACATGAAAGTCAGAAATGCCTTCTCGGGTTCGTAGTGTACTGAATGAACACCACCCATAACCTGGCCTGGTAATAGAACTTGAGGGTAATCAATGTTATCAATGCCAGTGATCCTTCTCTCGGACAGATGGGGCGTCAATTGTACAAAGGATGAAGGTAGGCTGCCTTAGTGGTAATCAAGTTATTCTTATTAAAAAAAGAAATATTTCTGTGGTGTATTTGTCAGCCCATTATGTCAGGACAGGAAACAGTTTTCTTAACAGGAAGCATGGTGCAGGCCACATAATAAACAACAATGTTGAATTTGGCAAACACTATGACCCACGGCCAACATGTGTAAAAAATTTAAGTAATATTGGTGAGTAAGTACTCTCCGAGTATGTGCCTTGCCATCAAGATCTGGGACCAAGTTTAACATAAAACACCCGATATCCGGGTAAGTGGATTCGCTCCACTACCGTCACAAATCTACTTAGTGTGTTATGAAGTCAATTGGACTCAGTGTGGATAATCCATATTTGTTGTGTTGTGAACACAGTCTTAGGGAACGATCCCAAACCATTTCGTGCTAAATTGAGATTGATGTTCCAGTGTATTGTGAGTCAGTTTCACGTTTTAATTGTTGCAAATAGATTTTGACATCTACAAAAAAAAAACGATTCATTCGTTTCCACACAGAATGAATGTTATTGCTGCAGTATGCATTCCAGTTCCCAGCCTTGGACCAAAGTAGCCATTGTCTGGCGACCATTTGAAGATCCAGAATCGGGTATAGCAAGGTGTGTATTAGCATTAGGCGGGTTTGAATTGGAGTTTAGCAACATATCTGCTTTTATTATGTACTCCACTTCCTGAAAAATACAGAACCAAGTGTGTTTTGATAAAAAAAACAAGAGATACAAGTCAAGCGGCAAAACATCAAGTTAGAATTCTCCAAATTGTTTCACAAATTAATCCAATATTCTAATCCATGAACCCATAGGTTGTATTGGCCATTGACCTTTATGATGAGAATTGCGGACATATTAGGTCCTTTTGTCCAATAACTGTACCAAATTAACTGCATAAATCGCCATAAATAAAACAAGGTTGTTTATATGGTTATTGGAGCGATTATCTGCCCTATATGTGGTAAAATTTCACTCCTAGATACGAAGTGCCTTGGGTACAACAAAGGGAGGTTACCAAATGGACCATTCATTGAGGTCCCATTTGAGACTTCAACCTACCTCTTCAAGAATGTGGACCTATATAAGTAGAAATGGTAAAATATGTTCTGAACATTAGTGTGCCCTCTATTCACAGCCAACAGGATTAGGCTAAAAGCCACAGAACTAGATCAGTCTTGCAATTCAGTCTAAAATTTTATGATACAGATAAATTTACTGTTGTGAATTTTGCCAGAGTATAATTTTTTTTTAAAAAGATTCACGCTGAGGGCCGGCGGGAAGTTTTGGAACTGTCGAATTAGGATAGGGCCGTGACTTGCGGCAGCGTTTCATCGATTACAAATTGAGTTTGTAGGGTGAAAAGAACGGCCAATTCGCAAAGAAGTAGACCTATTCTACGCAACTGCACAAATAAAGAAAAAAAAACAGGCAGTAATCATCTTGTTCAAATCTTGGATGGACATGTCTGATGACCATTCAATGGCATTCATTTCCACCTGCGGCCACACAACTTACACTAATATGGTATGCATGCGTTTGTAGTTTTGTCTCGAATTTTGATTGCCAACATATTACTATTTGGTCATACACCAGACATATTGCTGATTGACAGCATATTCAAAAAAAACTCTGTCCATGCCCTCCATAATAAATCCCATGAAAAATAAAGGTGCCTACTATCAGCACGAATCTACTATACCTCTGCCATAGAAACATGTAAGAGGGGGTTCAAATTACATTTTCTGTCCTGCAGTTTTGTAGCTTTGCGAGTGCTCATATTATCCGAGTGCAAGGTGTTGGCTGATCAAGATATTTGGAATTTCTAGTAACTGATCAAAAAAGTTGGAATGTCTAGTGGCTGACCAAAGTATTTGTAATTCTAGTGTCTAATTAAAATAGTCGAAATTTTTTAGTATTGGGCTGATCAAAATAGTTGGACATTTCTTATTGGCTGATCAAAATAGCTGGGATTTTAACCAGCATTCGAACTTCAACACACAATTTTGTCATGGCACTCACACTGCCATTTTTAGCAGTTTATTTTCGAAATAGGCTGTGATTTCAACCATCCTTCAAGGTACTCATTAAGTAATTGTAAACTATTAAGCCTTTGCTATGTTCTAGAATTATTTTTGTTGGATTTCCTCTACCTCTTATTCGTAAGAGACAAATTCAGCTCAATTTTTACCTAAAAAAATAGAAACTTGACCTCTTCTGGCACACATTGGGAAGAACCCTTTGACTAAATCTGAATGAGAAATCTCAATGTTTCATTTCTGTATGTATGAGTAATGTATGATGTTGATGTTGATATGAATTTGATATCATAATTTGACAATACAGTGGTAACCTTAGTTTCAAAAAATATAAGAGCCACTTTGCATCATGTAGGTGTATGGTACACAAGTGCGTGCTTACAATGGGGCTGTGTTTGCGATACAGCTTTCATCTAATGGGCCTATACAAGCAGACTCCTGGCTGGGGAACACCAGATGTACCTTTGAAATACTCGGATGGTTCAGAGGTCTATGACTTGTAAGTGTCACACTTTGTCACAGGTTTGTCTATAGCATATTTGGACACACAATATGCATCAGTAATACAACTAGCATTGGTACCCAGTTTATGTTTATAGCTTATGTTTGTGATGAAGCCTCAATATTGCTGCAGTAATTATTTTTTACTGAAACGGACCATTTATATACATTTTGAGTGCAAAAAATTTATCCTTGTGGAAAACTAACATCACCCTAATTCATTAGGATTATGTTTGCACCTTAAATCAATCAATTTTCAGCAACATGTGACAACAAATGTACTAGAAATCATTACCCCATAGATAGGTCACATTTGCGTCTAGCGAAAAGTACGAAGACATAATTATTGTGGATTTTGCCTTTGAAACAAATAAAAATTTAGATCACAATTAATTTTTCCCGCAGATGTAAATGCCCCGGAATAAGTACCAGCCCTCAGATTTTTAGGAATTGTATTTGGAAGTTATAACTTAGAGAGAAAAAAATAACGCGTGCTCTATAGTCAAGCACCTGTGTCAATAGCATGCACATGATAGCAAATGTACACCATGCTATGCAACTGAAAAGCATTAACAGTTACACTTTAGAAAAAACAAAACTTCATTTTAAACTTTTATAAATCTATTCATTGACATATTTTTGGTGGTATAGTTTAACTCATATGAAGATGTAACATCAAAAATAACCACTGATTGACCAGTGGTCCCAATGAATTCTACAGGACAGGTGGTTAGCCGACAGAAGATGTTACAGCATCTATGACCTCATTTTACCGATGTAAAAATCCAATTCGATTTTGTCCCCTTTTCTGAACAGCAGCTTACTTGAGCGGGACAAGATAGATAAAATCATTTAGCGCTCGATTCCAGTGCTCGACTCATTCCATGCGTAGAGGCGTGCTGTCGGCCTTGTGAGAGTGGCTAGTTGTAATTTCCCTGGACAAGAAATTAACAGCTTGGTTGTCCCGATTTTAACCAGGCGATATTTGGGAAGCTGGTCCCGGCTGCGATGGCTTTATCAGATGTATGGTGCTGATAAGGGAAAGCGCTGATCTTGATCTGCTGCATCCTAAGAAATGATGCTAATGGTTTATGGTATGGTTGGACCACAGTGATCCTCGACCCATTTGTGAAGCGCTTACAGGCCAATAGCATAAGGCGCTATTTAATTTAAAATCCTGCAGTATTATTATTATTATTACTTTGAGCCCACAGATATTTTCACTGTGTGAAAGGACATGTCCATCTTGATTGCACTAATGCTAGACTGACAAGTGTTGGTCACAGCCATTGTTGTAAATTTCAAAACATGAGTGATGAAAATCCAAGATGCATTCTATGCAAGGTGTTCCCAAAATGATTAAAACTCAGTGTGTTTGTGAGGCTAATGTATGCCCAAATAGGTTTTTTTAGATATTCTGCAAAAACCCAAGAATTAAGACAGGTATAATGAATGGGGTGCATGCATTTTAATATATGCCTCACTGCTAGGTTTATTTAATTAAAAAACAAATTTTTTATAAATGGTTT
Source organism: Ophioderma brevispina (assembly GCA_023653785.1). Taxonomy (NCBI): domain Eukaryota; kingdom Metazoa; phylum Echinodermata; class Ophiuroidea; order Amphilepidida; family Ophiodermatidae; genus Ophioderma; species Ophioderma brevispina. The sequence goes on along the minus strand of JAMKCH010038357.1, from coordinate 2,930 downwards.
TTTTTACTATTATTATTTTGTTAATTTTTCTTTCTCTGCTCTAAAAGTAATAGATGATTAAAATCACCGAAGTAGTTTACTGTTATTTGAACCAGTGACTATCTGTAATCTCAATTTACTACTACTGTACCAAAACTGTGCAAAAATGATCTGGCGGAAAAGGTATTTGTTTGTAACACTTAAAAGTCTTACTAATGTCCAGTCATACATACATACATACATACATACATACATACATACATACCATAAATACGTCACGTTACGTACGTACGTTACGTACGGTACCGTACGCCGTACGTACCGTACATAGTACATACATACATACGTACAAATACGTAAGTACGTACGTACCGTACGTACGTACGTACGTACGGACGACTTTATTGTACAACTATTATAAGGATCACATTGCCCTGTCGACCTAGGTGGCCGTTTTCCAAATATAAATGGCATTGGCAGAAAAATCATTGGATGTCATTCAGAACTAGAATACCTTTGTGAGTGTTTATATATGCTCGTACTTACAGAGATGAAACCAACTCCTTGACCAACTAGGTGCATCATGGGATTTTTCAGGAGCCCTCTTGTCAAAGGGTGAGGTATGAGTGGGGCATCTACAGAACTAATGTTTGTGTATGATTTGGAAAGCACGAAATGGTTGATGTTGGATAGTAAGTTGAAACCACATTAACAAAAGGCCACTAGTCAAATAATTCATAGGTTGATACTTTTTTTACATTTCTGTTTTGCACAGTTGTTAGACTCGATCTGTAATACAATTTTGCCCGTTTGTTTTTGATTGTTAAAAATAGTTTTAAACAGTGGCCGACACCAATTTTGACAATGATTAAGTAGGGGCATGCAAAAACGATTGCATCAGTAAAAAATCAGAAAAGTCAACAGCAGGGGAATCTGCCAAAATGCGACCGGTGCAGCACAAGAAGTGACCATAAGACTGATGTCTTAGAATATTTGATGCAACATGTACACCAATTTGAAGAAGTCAACAAAATACCAGGTCTTTGATAATTATGACTGCACCATTAATTCTGGTATGAAAAATAATCATGCCAACCATGTGTCATTAACACCTGCTATTCTGGGCTCTAGGTTCTCTTTTGAAAATACTCCACATCCCTCTCTGCACTATGAATAAAGCTCTGTGTCCCCATTGTAACCATGGCAAGTTTTCCTTCAGGAATGAAAACATTACTAAAATCATTTTTATTGGTATGGTATTAAAGTCACTCTAATCTTAAGGCACCACATGGTCACTAACAGTTACCGTAATCTGCCTCAATCACAGCACTAGGTCACATCTAGCTCTACAAAGTTCATCACTTGCATGTTGAAGTGCCCTTATCGTTCAATCTTCATATAGATCTGTGTAAAACTTTTAAGAAAGTCATGTTTGCCCGCAATGAAATTTCGTAAAATTTGCATTGAATGTGCAATAAAAAATCCAAATCCAAATATATTGATTATTAGTTCAATGCATGATAATACATTCACTCTGTTCTATACAATTTTCTTTTGTCTGAAAACGGTTTAAGACCACAATGATGCTACATGTCTTATGCCTTTAGTTTCTTGGACCTTCAAGTGAAACTGGCCCAAGTAGTATTTTATCCTTTGTGTTCACTTGACAATATCTCCAGTTAGGGTCCATCAAATTGCATGGAATAAAACGAGGATGTACCTTAGGAAGTGGTCTAACAAATAAAGTCAAAATTCTCATTTTATATTTTTTATAATTTTTAGTTTGATTGTATAGTTTATTTTGGGACAGTCTGTAGTTCTTTAATGTTTTATATTGGTTTTTGTCCTAATAAATGAGACTTTCAATCAGCTATGGTTGGGTGATATGCAAAATTTATTTCTTTTGTAATATTGCAGTGGAAACATATGGTGAAAATGATGGACTACTCCTGGAAGATGGTCAGAGCTTCTTCATTGTTGTCCATGCTACCAATGTCTTGGGCTTGACATATGTTAGTAAATCGGATGGCATCAGGGTAGAGCTGAATCCTCTCGTTCCAGGGTTTGTTTATGATGGAAACCTGATTGGTTTTGACCTGAATGTCCAGACAGCGACTGACAGAATCTGGGCAAATTGGGATGGATTTGGAAGGACAGGTTTGATTCTCTTAATGATTATTATCCCTGCCAAATGTGTTTGGAAGGTGGTTCTGTGTTGGTGTATGTATTTATGTATGTATGTGTATATGTATGATTATGTAAGTATATGTATGTATCCGGCCATTCTTTGAAAATCTGTCCAATCGTTTTTAACTAATAACATGCTACAATCATGATCATGCTCATGCTTTGTCAACAAAATGTTTGTCAAACCTGGCTTTAGATGATGACCTTATTATATTTATGCTTAAATCACGCATGCAGTTACTAGAATGCAATTCTCTACTGCATTTATACTCTCCCAACACATACCCCAAACAATGTAATCTTTGCAATAACCCAGCTGATACAGTATCCCATATCATGAATGGTTGCATGGAATATAGAAATATTTATATTGCTAGACATGACAGAATCGTTACTCATGTTAGAAACGAGATCATGAAACTACACCCCAATGTTGATATTTTCACTGATCCGATTATAACAGGTGATCTACTTGACAGCCAATCGGATTTTGGATTTATCCCGCACAGAAAACCCGATCTACTCATTCGTGACCGCCATACCATGCAGGCTTTTATCGTTGAAATCAAGGGGGTGAAGCCCATTCAAAACCAGTCGTCCGTGCTGGGCGCTGACATTAATTATTAGTTTGGGTGCTTGTATACACACATAATGTCAATTCGATACAAGCAATCCGTCGAAATATCAGTTGTTGGATGTTGGGTGCTATTGGGTGGTTAAATTTTGTCCTACCCATTGCCACACAACGAATGAAATAAACGTCG
>JAMKCH010038356.1:0-14411 GCA_023653785.1 Ophioderma brevispina | reverse complement strand
TGCTGCAAAGATAATTCCAATCAGATAAGTTTAGGCCGATCTACATACAAGCCTTTTGAATAAAGGGAGTCCGCTTTTACCGATATACAAACGGATTTCCCATTTGAATTCCCAAGATTGACAAAAGCTATCTTGATGGAGTAAATGGTACTGGAAAGATAGGTTCTTTATCTTGATTTGACATCATTTCATGCCTAAACAAGCAATTTCCGAGTGTTACAGTTTATTGAAGACGCCCTGTACTTTAAACCCCAAAGGTTGTCACCGATGCTGTTCCCTTCATATGGGATGATTTATTCAACTCCTCCAAAAACCGATACATGTATCAAGTTAATTTATTTTTCAATGATTTTTTGAGTGATGGAGACTAGAACGGTAAGAGGGCATTGGTTGGCTAAATTGTGACTGAATCTTTATGGTGTTATAGAGTTAACCTTTTCCTATCAGTCCAATAAATACCCGATTTTGTCTTTGCTAGGACACTTTATTTGCTTCACTGACGCCGGTCATTTTTACTGTGAAACCTTGGACAGAGCACAAAACAGACTACTTGATTTTCAAACGACTGTAGCTCAGTTTAAACCCTAACCAATGTGAATGAATTTGCCTCAAATTAAAGACTAATGAACTAAGAATTTTCAAATAATACCACAATGTAGATGTATGTTACGTTTAAAATTCAAAATGGCGGACACAATCAGGGGTCAATTTTTTTTTTTTTTTTTTTTTTTTAATGTTTTAATTAGTGTTTTATTATTGAAATTTAAACTGCTTATTAATTAAGTACATGATTTTAAAATTTTAATTTAATTTAATGCAGTACATGTACACGGACCTATAGGGTGTATGAGTCAATCCGCATAAAATGCATCAGTTTTGGAATTTCACCTTAATAAGGTCATGTGATCCAGCAAAATCCTATTCTTAACACAATAAAACCCTGACTTTACCCTCATTTAAGCCACAAGTGCTAGTACTTAGGGAATATTTAGCATGACCATGAAATTATGGGTTCTTAAACTTTGAACACTTCTCTCCCTACGTACTGACATGTTTTTGTACAGAACAGGACAGGCACATTTGCATTGCATTTCTGGGATTGATTCAAAACACCCTCTTAGACCGGACCAACCATGTTGCATATACCAAGGTTGACAACCAGAAAAACCGTAACCATATTGGACCCTTTTGGAAGAATTTTGTACCAATGTAACCTTATGGCTCTGCATTACAAAACTATTGTTCACATATAGTAATCGCTTCTAAATGGGTGTAATTCGAAATTGACTTGTAACTAGATGTGTGGTGTCTTAATTCTTCATGATCTTGAAGAATCTTTTTAAGTAATAAGGGATAATTTCGGTATAAGTTCATCACATATGGCCAAATTATGAGTTACGTCGCTCTGGTTGTCAACCCTCTGTGTTTATATTATAGTTGTATAAATGATATTGGCAGTACTGAAAGGACAAGTGCGCTTTGAGAGCTACAATTCATTACATATTGTATCATACATGTATGGCACTGCCAATACCCATGTAAAATGATGATTACCAAAACATTTGGAAATTACCACCAATATGGTTATTACAAAAAGAAAATTTTTAAAAATGTATTATTAGGAAAGCAATTGGGTTATTGTCCAAAAATGAAAAGTAGTAATTACCAGTGGCGTAACCAGCGGGGTGGCAGAGGGGGAGAATGCCCCCCCCCCCGGACAACGAAAATGGGCACGGAGAAGCTAAAAAATGGGGACGCGAAGAAAGGCTAGAGAAGGGGGAAAATATGGGTATACCCGGCGAGCGATGCGAGCCGGAGAAAAAATGGGGAAACTTCCTGAGTTTTGCCCCCGCGGAGCCTCAGGTCTGGTTACGCGCCTGGTAATTACCAAAAATTGTTTAGTAATTACCAAAACAACGACAACAACACTTTTAATTATTATAAAAACCGTTTGGCAATGGCAATAATACTGATTACCAAAAATATTTGGAATTCCCAAAACAAATTTTGGTTATACCCAAGCGTTTGGATTATTACCGCCCCCCCCCCATGGTAATTACAAAAAAGGACTCATTATGCACAAAACTTGTACAAAAATTCTATATTTTTCACTTGACGGACTAAAGTAATACGGCATCAATACCTAATTATTCAGAAAAGTGGCCAAAAGAAACAAAATGGTTCTGTCTGTACGATGGAATTAGCGAAAATGTGAATAATCATTAAACGCAAAAGTTAAATCTTTTATTGAATAATCGTACACAATAACACCTAGTTCGAATGTATACTTATCATTAATGTTAATACTTTTGAAAAAAATGGAACAATATGACATAGAATAAAGGTTGGTCACTAAATGTAAGATTTTTCTCTGCAATTCTCTTCAAACGAATGCGTTTAAAAACGAACTTTTACGCATTTTTATTTATTAAGAATTGAAGAAAACGGAATTAAACTTGTCGATTTCTTCCATACAGGACAATATAACCCCGCAAAACGAACTCGCACTACGGACTTGAGACATAATTATAAAAGTACTATTATCAATGGAAAGTTCATACTTTTCTACCACAATGAATGAACAGTTGAAAATCAGTTCTAGCTAATATATTGTTTGTCAAAGATGTCCTGTCTCTCGGATCGATCAATTGAACTAACGTATCCAAGATCTCGTCATCTTTTGCTTGTTTTAAGCCAATATTCAAAAGCATTACCGTTCTTCAAATATAATAACCCAAAATTCATTACATCTCGCGGTATAACGGCCTACGTTTTACTTCCAGATGTTAAATCGAATTAACCTACCCCGTGATCATGAGAGGCATTAGCATCCAGGTTCATGAAGCAAAACACATTGTTTCCAAGTTTCTAAATCTCACCATTGTTGACGTCAGGATTGCAGTATTCTCTTGAAAGAAATACTTCGCCTTATCTTGCCACCTATCCCAATCCTCTGGAAAATGAAAATTGACCATGGTAGAGAAACAGTTTCCAATAAATGTCGTCGGTATGCGGAAATCATCAATTGTGAAGACAATAAATGGGTTGAGGCAGGAGTTTGCTAACGCCATATAGTAATTAGACTGTACGGAACAGTCTTACGTAGTCCTTATTGTGCTCATGTCTTTGTGAGTTTTGTAAAAAGGAACCAAAACATGTACACTTAATGAGTAACCAGAAGACACCGAAAAACGCGGTAATGGTCATCACGATCTGACGCTAAACGTCTCCGGGACACGGTACTGCTAACAGATGAATCTTTTCTTGAAAGTATGTCTAAGGGTTACTACAGACCAGTTTCTTTACAATGCATACTATATACAAAAGTGATTACAAGAGGAATGAATGAATAAAGAAGCGCGAAAAGTAAGATCATGTAGGTCCTCGACAGAATATTTCGCTCTGGCATATACACCATTCAGAGGAAACACGGTAGCTTCGTCACAAACAGCGCGGGAATAGCGACGCAATTCCTGCAAGCAGTTGCAGTCAGGGTCAAGAAAATTTGACAGAGGGTTCGAGTTCCTCTCGATTTAAGACCGCGTACTATGGCCACATAACGCTCTCTGCTCAAAGCGACCACTGGAAAACGCAGGCACTTTGAGCCACTACGGGAATGAAATGCCTCACCTTACAAGCAGCCTTCGCTGAGCAAACAAGCATGGTCTGTGCAGTTCGTGTTGCATGTAGAAGGAGCAGTCGATGCAATGACAAGTGTCTGACACAGCAAGTTTACTATCAAATATTGGGTGCACTTTGAAGTGTGGGATTCTTGCAAGTCACAAAGAGAAGCCCAAAATTCCCAAGAGTCCGATAAGAGTAAAAGGAATAGCAGATACCCGACATTGATAGGAAATAGGATACAGCGTTAGCATAATTGCCTGGATATGATCGGAGACAATAAACGGACCAGAGAAGCGAGTCGCGGCATCTCCAATCGTCCAGCCCTGGTATCGCCGTTTCATTCGTCCACTTCATAGTTACTCTCAGTTTTGGTTAAATAAGTGTTGTTCATGTTTTACAAACGTCATCTATGCTCATTGTCAAAGCGCGTCTTCACGGTTGCGAGATGAAAATGAAATGTAGCCAGTAAGTCAAACAGAAATGAAATTGTTGAAACCTCGTGATCGATGACGTATAAAGCTATTAACATATTTTAACCAATCAGCGCCGGTTAATTACAAAACCTTTGAATATAATCATGAACTCGGGTTAAAGACGAACCGTGTTTTTTATAACAAGCTGAAAGGTAAAATTACAGGTCATGTACCACATATGGTTCCCTACCAATGTTCGCTAAAATTTGAAAGAGCCTAATGTGGTTTTGATGTTAAATTAGGGGAGGGTTAACTACATAAATAAAGTATGTAAATTAAACATGATTAGGATTGCTTAATCCATATAGTCCACGTTTTACTATTTTTTGGTCATTCACTAAATAACAGACACGTCTGACAGATGCGACGCAACCGACGCAGCCCACTAAGCCTTGAGCTACTGTTGTCCCTGTAAAAAATTCAACTGAAAAATATGAAACAATTAACTTGTCCGCATGCACCTTTTCATGGCACTTGCAATTTCAATATGCGGTGCCACAATATGGCGGGGCATGCCTTATTGCGGTGCAATAAATAAAATCAATTCACTAGTATAAAATTGCAAATGGTTTAAAAGTAACCAGGTTTAAACTCTTTTTTATCAGTGTTAAGCCGGTTACAAACCAAGTAGTTTTGTGTGTATACACAATCAGATTCTTACACACCCCCGTGTAACCAGAGCTTAGGCTCACTCCATGTGTACACGTAGTCTACTCCAAGGGAACCTCTGAATGTATTATCCCGTGTATTATTAATTGATGCAGTACCTACAACTAAGTACTGCAAAGTGCACAAGTTTACAAGCAGTACCATCCAGTGGGACTCTGACATTTATGGGACAGGGACACATGTAAGCCACCAGTAGGGAGTACCTCTGCAGCTACTCGGAGTACCTTCACAGGTGCCTCATCTACCAGCTGCTAAGACTTTGGCAGGTAGAGGGCGCCAAACATTCAATTGCTGTTGCTGGTTATTTTCAAGCTTAGTAACGTTTATATTCGAGTTCACCACCACCAAAACACCCTATATATATAAATAACAGTGTATTTTCAGGTGACTATCTTTGGAATTTAAAAAGTGCTCAATCCCAGTACAGAGAAGCGTAATGAAAAAATTCAAAAGTATAGACCTATGGGAAAGGAACCGTTACTCAGAGTGTCACGAATACCCTCACTTACGATCATCGGTATCCGATCCTCAGACGATGGTATTGCATGGTCGTGTCTTAACCACAAGATATGTATAGCCAATATACATTCTATGGGTCACACCAGCAATATGCCTGCAGCACGGATCTACCAATGAATAGTCAGAAAGTGCTCAACCCACTACGAAGTAGTGGGGGCGTAAAAATAACAGTGTATTTTCAGGTGACTATCTTTGGAATTAAAAGTGCTCAATCCCATTACAGGAAGAGCTTAATGATGAAAAATTTCAAAGATAGACCTCTGGAAAGGCAACCGTACTCAGAGTTTCACGAATACCCTCAATTACGATCATCGGGTATCGATCCTCAGACGGATGGTATTGCATGTTGTTGTGTTGTTGTTGTTGTTGGGGATTTAATGCGCCTGGCCAGCTACTAGGCTATTGGCGCCAAAAACAAAACTTATTTTATAGACAAATATACGGACAAAGAAAAAGAATCATAATGCAAGATGTAATACAAATTGGCAGCTAATCATTATAAAGTTAGTACAAGAAGTGTCGCAATGACACCTATCTACAATATATATTTAAGTTGACATGGTGGCATATCAGGATCCCACATACCACGCTTTAAAGGCTCACAAAAACAATAACAAATAAATCAGGACTAATGAACAAGAAACGGTCTCGCGGCGTGCCAAACCTGGTAATCCATAACCTACATAAAACCCTACGAAAAAACACACCTGACTGGCGTGCGTATGTCCACACTTTACTGGTCCCGGACCCCGTAACTAAGATCCCAGTCAACCCTCATCCCATGTCAGGCAATTGGCCACGCCACCACCAAACAACCAAATCTGACAGCACACGCCCGACCAGAAAGAAAAAAAGAACAATTAGTACAAGTGCAGGTAACCCCTTAACGACGGCTATACAACTGATTAATAACATCAAGAATTTCTTTAACAGGGTGAGACTTTCCACCAACGAGCCCTTTAAGATCCGATTAGCGCAATGTTATTAAGTCAGGATGTTCTTTGCACATTGTACATGGGACAATTCCAGTAAAAGGGTGTTTGACGTCCTTCCTTACAGTCTGCAGTGTAGAACACAGTCATCCGTTTTTATTCATGAGAGGAGCCCAGTAATTGTTGAGGTAATACACTTTCCAAGTCGCAACCGATGGAATTGAACTCCATCTCTCTGGATACTCCCCCACTGAACAATAAGGGAGATCGACCGCTGGATTTCGCGAAGATTGGTTGAACTGATAGACCACTGATCTTGCCATTCTTTCTTCACATCTCAGCTTTGAAGATAGACTTGACTTAAAAGAATGACTGGGAGAGAGATATCAATACTGGTACGTCTTTTGACACTTTCTTGGCATCAGTGGTCGCACTTCATTCCATAGATGTTAACATGCCCGGACCACGGAAAGACCACATGTATTCCAAGTTCACGTAGGCTCTTCTATGTACGTTGAATTTCACAAATATCCTTTGTTCGAATTAAAAGTGGACAAGGCTTTGAATACCACTTAAGCTATCATCTCAAAATTACAACAAAAGACGGCTCAACATCTTCCACCCATCGCAGTGCTCGGTAGTCGGATGGCAGACACAACTCAGCGGAGTATATGGACAACATCTTCCTGTAACCGAAAACCGCGAGAATACTTGAAAACAGGAATAAACAAAGCTACAGACAACCAACTACTGGAATTTTTTGTCCACTCGACCATCCGTGTAGATATGGAGGGCAGAGCCCCACGTGGTATTTATTCTTTGACGCAATTCTTCGTATTTCCTGTAATCATTTATGTGTTGCATAATGCATGAATTTTTTCAGATGTATTCAACACAAATATGAGCCCAAAAAGGCCAGGGCGGAGGGATAGCACTAAAAAGGTTGCAATGTGGTTCTTTCATCCTGGCCTCAAACTGTCACATGAGAACTAACTCCTCGGACTTGAAAAAAACCAAGTGCTTGTTTCCCAATTATCATTGAACATATCAAGTTTTATGTTGACTGGTGCTTTAATACCCACCATAACCTTTAAAATTAGGTATTTTTACGGATATTAAGGGGAGGGTCCCCACATTCTACCTGTAAAGCCGTTAAGGGGGGACCTCCTGAGTGCACCTGTGCATTTTTTTTAGAGCCATGCATTGAATACTATCAAGACTCGCTTTCAGAGACACGCACGCGAGCCATAGTCTTCACATCCATAATCTAAAATCGCATCTAATTAACGCTTTGTATATACGCGCAAAATCATTAGGCCATCAGCACCCTCATGTTGACCCATAGATGCACTCGTTAACAATTAATACGGGTTTTTACATTTCAATAATATAGTGAATATTTTTATTGCCAACATTAGCCTTTGATCAACAAAACAACCCAGTAAAATTTTGACATGTTGCGGAAATTTAATAGGTTATTATGTAATCTAAGTTTCAGATAGGTAGTTTTTTTGCGTCTAAACAACATGGCCACAGATTTGTGGAGCCAATTTAAAACCCCATCGAGTGCACCATTCACTAAATTTATATCAACGACTGGATTTGAATTTTTTGAGTGCATATGGATATGGGTGCGGTGGGTTTTCCAAATGGCACTATCATCAGCATATGTGACATATTCACATCTGAAAGAAACCGATCGGGAGTCCGCAACGGCAAGATTAAAAGTCACGGGCTCATTACAACTACCCTTGGGTTGAGGCCATTATCAATTAAATGATCCCTATAAAGGCCGTTATTTTAACCCTATGACCCTATCCTTGAGGCAGTTATCCCCCATCGTAAGGCATTACCTCCAAGGCCTAGAGCTTTCATCTTGATAACAACACCTTTTCGCCACAGCCATATCGTAGGGGGCCTTCTGATTGTCTAAAAAAACAGCAACAGTGCTAGCCTTGGAAACAAAAACCTTTGTGAGGGATATTCTAAACTAACGAGTGATCTATGGTACGAACGACGGCCCCTTACGAACACCACTTTGGATAGGATTTAAAAAAAATTTTTCTTTGATTCTAGATACCAAATAATTCTTTTATTTAGCATCACTCCATAATTGTTGCAAATACATATGTTAAGAATGGTCTATATGACAATGGAATCTGGTGTCTTTCTGGCTTTGGGATTGGGATTAAAGGTGCCTGCGTCCAAATCTTGTGACTTCAACCCTTAACCAATGATTTGTAAATCACTACGAGGATTTGACGAACAATTAGAGGGAATTTCTTAACAAAACCAGCGCTTATACCATCCGCACCTGGAGTAGTACATTTAGCACTTTAAATCGCATTACTAATTCCCCGATGTAAACGGTTCATCTAAAACCAACTCTGATTGGAATCCATCTGCAAGCAATACAAAAGTCGTTCTCCGACCCTTGTTTATATCTTCTTGATTCATCCCAATAGTTTATCTGTACTACTCACATGTGCAAATGATTGAACAGTACATGGCCTTATCGAGTCAGACACAGCAAGGTTCTCTTTATACTTCAAACAGTGACCGTTTTTTGGAACAAGGCTTACGAGATATATTCTGAATCTTTATTCGCAACTTTTTTAACATTAGTCTGCGAGGAAATTCCCTCACAAAACTGTTGCCAATCACATTTTTTTTTTTGCTTCTCTAATAGTGCGGTCAGGCAATGCCCTCTTTCGCTTGTACTCGATAAAATGCTCAGGTAGACAAGAGGTCCGCCTAAGCAAATTAAGGGCTTTCTGTTTATCTTTACAGCTTGATCACACTTTTTCATTCCACCAAGGAACAGGTGGCTTGTTACTGCAATAAGTTTTGTTTTTGGGAATTGATTCACTTGCAACTCCTCATTTACTTAACTCCGACATGAACCTATCATAAATGTCATCTACACTATACACTAACCCTGTTCATTTGCACGAATTCTTTCGCTCCCATAATCAATTAAATTTGGTTCCAGCCAGCTTTATTTAGCGACCAGCTGGGGACGCGATTAAATATGAACTATGAGGTTTAATAATTCCAATACGAATGCAAATCGGATAGTGATCACTACCTCAATTATGTCGTGAACAGACCAGTACTTTATAGCCAGGGTATGGGAGCACAAAGTGAGGTCAATACAGGACAATTTATTGTTGTGATGATCAATCTTGTTGGGGTCCCATCATTCATACAAACAGAGATTATGTGACTCAAGTAAATGACTCCAATTGCCTTCTCATTCTATCCGTCGTATCGACTACCGCCATAAGGTATTGTGGTCATTATAAATTCGCCACATATCTACAACATTAAAATTTCTTTGATTAATTACCGATGATCCAAGGCCATCAGCATTTAGATATGCAACACTAGGATTGTAAACATTAACAACACAATCCCGTTGTTGTTGCATTTATCAACCAAATGATCTATTACCCGGGATTCAATGGGGAGTAAATCACTATCCATAACTAAAAAGCAATAACCTTTCTTACAAATAACTCACACCCTCCATGATGTTTTTCCCACCCTCGACATGAATTCCATCTTTACGGATAAACTCATAACCTGATTAACGGTAAAGTTTTTAGATTCTTGAAGGCCATTGTTTTCTTGACAATTATATCGGCTGAGTGTCAAAATTACCCAACTCATTTTGTAATTCGTTCCCATGCCTCTGATCGACTGAGCATATTCCACTGGATTTCGGTAAATAGAAAATACATAATAAGAGTGTGTAACATATTTTTTTAAGGTTATAGCTGATCGGAAGATATCCTCCATATCTTTCACCTTCCCTGGCCGCCCCCGAGACCACCATCTCTCCACTACAATGAGACCTACTTTGAAAAACATGTTGTTGCTATATTGAATTGACGCTCAGCTTAACATGCTTTGGCAACAAGCTGTCTATGACAAACTCCCTTTCCTTTTTGTTCTTTACCTCTTTCATAGATTTTCAAGAACCCCCAGCCGAACAAAAAAACCCTTTTTGATGAAACGTACTGATTAGATTCAGATATTTGCGGTCACTGACAATTCCACAGAAGTTCGGTTGGATGTTTCACGATCAACCATTTCACTATCGCCTTATAGATACAGTTGGCGAACTAATCTTCTAAATGTCTTGAACATTCTGTTTAGGTAGTTAATCTGGGGTTGATGTTCTGTGATTGTGGATGGAGAAAATACACAGTTTTGATAAGGCACACATGGTTGGTTGGGCAGATAAGTTTGTTTCTTTTACATCTTTCCTGCCTGGCATATGGAAACATTTATGTTTGGCTTTGACAACTTGGACCTGCTTGGCAGTTTTTCACATCATAACGGCAGCCCTGGTCATGCACGCGAGTGTTGTTTCACCACAAAGCGGCCGCATTTCAAAGTTGTTTTTGAATGGTCAGTTATCAAATTGATGAAATCCCCCACATCTCACACTTTTGCTTCCCTTTACATTTGGCAGCAACAATGACCTAGGCCTTGCTTTGAACATCGACAGACGGGTTAACTAGGGCGTCCCAGAATAAGCTTCGGAGCCATACACCTTGGGAAGGGAGAACCTTTGATTTGAAAGTCACCAAATAGACAAAGAGTCCATTCCAACTTGCCCTCAAACCTTTCCTTTTGAGAACGTCTAGCCCTGATACCACTCTAGCTGACTTTCACTCTTCCACCACATCATCCGATGTGTATGTCCAAGGCCCATGCCAGATATAAACGCCCTTGCTTGTTTTTCCACTAATTGATATCAGTCCGGATTGGCCAGAATCGCCCAAAACGGCATACTTTTGAGTTTAACTGCCCTCGCTCCGCCGTGAAACAATGAACCGCGATACCATTGGTTACTTTGTTAAACTTTGTTTCAACAGAGCTGAACTATATAGTTTGAGAGCCTTGGCGATTTTGATAGGACTAAGCGCTTGGGCCAAATTCCTTCACTTATCACTAGTCAAAATTACAACCTTGGGGCCACAAACCCGAGGGGATGAATACGGTCGCCTCCCCACAGGCGTTGTGTATCCCGACACTGTAGAAATCTTTGGACGAAATCAGAATCCTTTCTACGTTTTTGTCTCTATATCGTGAAACAGTTTCAACCCATCGTCATGAACAAATTGGGAATGAGCATCAAATGGAGGGCCAATTTCTATAGCTACGCGAAACTAGGATGTTCTAGAGCGGGCGAGTCCGGACTGACTGAGATCCACTGGCCTATTATCATGGTCACTATCTGCATTGGTCTCGGCCCTGCTGGACCACACTTGCCACGTGGGCCAAATACTAAGACCAACTACTAACTATACAACACAAAATGAATAGCTGCAACTGGCGAAATACACTCACCTGATCCACGATAATTAAAAACCCCTAACTGATTTATATACAAACACTTTACTTACTGCACTACTATGACCGTCGAAAAGAAAACACAATCGTCCTCCCAATAAATATCGATCAAACGACTATCACGAAGAGTCAACAAAATCGCTATCCGAGAGAGCCGTCTCACTCACTCCGGAATCCATCCATTTCAAACAGGTCAATTTCCGGTTCGTTGATTGCAGTTCGTGGGCTTAACCACAAGATATGTAATATAACTATAACATTCCTATGGTGTCACCCCCAGTAAAAAAAAAAAACAGCAATATGCCTGCCAGCACGATCTGTACCATGATAGTCAGAAAGTGCTCAACCCGCTACGTACGATTAGTGGGGGCGGATAAATAACAGTGTAGTTTCAGGTGACTATCTTGGAATTAAAAGGCTCAAAATCCCATTACAGGAGACTTAATGCAAAATTCAAAGTATAACCTCTGGAAAGGCAACGTTACTCAGAGTTTTCACGTAATACCCTCACTTACGATCATCGGGTATCCGATCCTGACAATACACTGTTATTTATTATCGCCTGCCACATACTCGTAGTGGTTTGAACACTTTCTGACTATTCAATTGGTACCGAGCCGTGCTGGCAGGCATATTGCTGGGTTGACACCATCGAATGTATATTTATATACATAATCTTGTGGTTAAGACACGACCATGCACTACCATCCGTCTGAGGATAAGGATCCCGATGATCGTAAGTGAGGGTATTCGTGAAACTCTGAATACCGGTTGCCTTTCCATGAGGTCTATACTAAAAGACTGAAGAAGTAGATTGCAATTTTCTCTCTCATCTCTCTCTATCTCTCTCGTCTCTCTCTCTCTCTCTCTCTCTCTACTCTCCTATCTCTCGTCTCTCGCTCTCTCTACGACATACAGCTTGTCAATATCAGTGGTGAGAGAGCTCAATACACAAGATAGAGCCTAAATATGACATAAAAATCACGATTATACAGCACTCATGCTACTCTGAGTTGCACGCCACCACAACGGGCAACGATCATCAGGCAAATGCTAATGTGGGCGTCTACAACACCCTATGTCTTTTTTTTTTACCACGCTAGCTGCATCAACTGATATTGTTTACACTGTTGCCAGTAGTTTTGTATAATAATGTCATTAAACCAACAATTTCCCCATTTCCCGCGTTAGCACTTGCCGCGTGGGAGCCACTACACAAAATCTTAACAGGTTTTCACTCTCAAATCTTCATAACAGTTGTAGGCAAAAACATAATCAAAGATTAAAAATCACACAATACACAATTGATGACAAAAGACAAATCAGCTCAAAACGGCGTGGAGTACAAGCCGCACTGCAATTGTAGACAAAAAGAAACTTGCCCCCTCCGAAATTGTCTTGGTTATGACATATTATACAAAACTATGTACAGTTCCAAATTCCACCGGCATATATGTGGGGCCTAATTAATCGGCCCTTACGAAACGGTAATGTAAAAATCATACAAGTCCATTTAGCAACCAAGAATACGAAAAGGGAAACCGAATTGTCAAAACACATATGGTGTCCTCAAAAATCAAAATCTGAAGTTTCATTATTGGGAAATTTTGATGAAAAAGCCCACACTGGTAAACGAAAATCCGTATGTGCAATCTCTTTATCGAAGAAAAATTCCTATATCATCTTAGGAGTAACCATCTCTTAACAAGAAGAGTGATCTCATCTCAATGCCCCCATGCAACAAATTGAAACAATATTCAGCTAGAGCACTAGCCTTGGTAAAAGACATATGGTGTTGTATACCCACATTTATCAATTGGCTGATGATCGTTGCCCGTTGTGGTGGCGTGCAACTCAGAGTAGCATGATTGCTGTATAAAAATCGTGATTTTTTATGTCATATATATAGTATATATATATATATATTATACTATATATATAATATATATTATATATTATATATATAAATCTCTACGCCTATACGCAACCTTTGGGAGACCACTTTTTTTTTTGTTATGTACTAATGAATCTTTAGGAGACTTTTACTGCTCCCTAACGTTTTCCTTCCTTTAGATTGCGGTTTATTCCGTCCAAAATCAAGGATATGAATATTAATTTATGCAAAATAAGGGTAATCCACTAGAATAACAAAGGATATGAATATTAATTAATTAAATAACTATAACAGCTCATTATAAGCTAATGAATTATTTTATCTGTCTCCCTAATATACCATTGGTAACATTTATATATATTATTTTATATAACCGATATCGACCTTTGTGAACACGATCGTTGTAGTTACTAAAATTAATACGTTAGGAGACCTTACTGTCTCCCGACGGTGTTCTTTAGAATTGCGGTTTTATTCCGTCAACGGAAAATGAATATAATTTATGCAAATGAAGGGTAATCCACTAAATAACAAAAGATATGAATATTAATAATTTTAAATCACTATCGAGCTCCATTCTACGCCTAATTAATTATTTATCTGTCTCCCTAATATACCATTTGTAGATTTATATATATTTATCATATATATTATATATATATATATATAGAGGATCTATCGATATATATATCTTATCTCTATATATCTATATCCTCTATATAGTCGGCTGGGTCTATGTGGGTAATCTTGTGTACAACCACGGGTGAACGAAAGACTAAAATAATCACACGCATCTCAAAGCGCATTTGCATGGGAATACCGTGCAATGGTACAGCCCAGTGTAAGATATACGCGTGTACTAGTTGGTGATTACCCCAGGCGAATGGGGTACCCTGCGGGTGGGTAACTCCCCGACGCCTTACATGGGTACTTCAC
>JAMKCH010038355.1:0-13434 GCA_023653785.1 Ophioderma brevispina | reverse complement strand
GTGTTGGAAAGAGAGGAAAAGCATGTTGTTGACAAGTGTCTGTCAACAAACAAACTGTCAAGGTCAACAAAACTTACTTGTCAACAAGACATGCTGTCCAATTCAGCATTAGTATCTGTTGTGAAAATTGGTGTGGCATTGGCAAACAGTGCCTAAAAACGCAGTACAAAGTACCTTTCACATGAAGTTAAACTTAATGAAGAAGAATTTCATAGAAACAGTTTGAAAACTTTTTTTGAGGTGTATGTTGAAACTTATGGCAAAAGGTGGATTTGTTTTATCCTAACCGTGCCTAATTGTCGTTGCAAGACACTTTACCGCATCTTTAAAATTACGATTGGATGCGAAACATACTCGGGCTTTTTAAAGCAATGTTCAACAGATATAGAAGTTTCTTGAGGTGGAGGCTGGAAGAAAATGAGCACCTCACGAGATGCATTATGGGTGTTGATAAAACCCATATTGGTTATGGATGTTTTTAACTGCTAGTGCCTTCTGGTTTTTGTATTTGCAGGGTATTTTATTCGTATATGATGTAACCAGTGAAAGGACCAGTTTAACCCATATCAACATCATGGCTAGAAAAATATAGCACAGGTAAGAACATCCCACTGACCAGACACATTACTGTATAAGTGCAAATTTTCGTGTACAGATATTTTCGCTGTTTTTAACAGTTTTGCCAATGCGCGAGAAATTTAAATTCATGGTATTGACATCAATGCATTACAAAATCTATAGAAGAAAGTAATTTTTGCGAGTTTTTATTTCGCGTTTTTATGTTCCCTCGCGAAATTCACGAAAATAAAAACCTCGTGAAAATTTCCACTTATACTAGTATGTCAACACCAAAATCTCAGGGCTTTGTGCCACAAATACATACAAGCCAATTTGGGTTGGAGAGTTGGCGCAAATTTTGTTCTTGTCTCAAAATGAGGCCAGGGGTCCATGCTCAATCAATGAAAACATTGAAAATATTTTAAATAAAATGGCAAAAATTGTGTTAAATTGCCCAAAATATTCCTCTATGGTATAGCAATGGGTCCCATTTTTTGGCAAAAAGTGGTATAGATGGGGGTCCTACTTTAATTTTTTGGAGGCACATCCCTGGTTCAAACCAAATTGAGATCTTTCGTGAGTGTAGGGAAGTTCAAGAGAAGGGAGGACGGACTGGTATCTCGCTTTCACAGTTCGAATAGTAGAGGGCTCTCACGATCATTGGCGTGTAGCTTTGCTGACTATGCTAATGAAGCTTGGGCTATGTCATAGCATGGTTTGAGCTTTTCTCAGATAGAGAAAAGGAATATTTAGGAAGATACCATTGAAATGAGGTACAAGACTGATCATGCAATCAAATCGAAAAACCATTTCAAGCCATTTTTCACCTTAAATTTAAACCCGAACAGTGCTTACGAAGTTACTAGTGCATGAGGACCATCATAGCTTTACAAAAATCTTTTTGAACATTCTGACACTAATATTAATAACTGACCTGCACATATGTTTTGTATGAATCGGTTTCAGCAACTGTCATGCTGGTGGGTGCAGATTTGCTAGTGTTAATCCATTCGTTTTATACGAAAATCAATTCCAGATAAATCATCTAGTTACAAATTGCTGATTTGGCAATGTTCATGTCGCACCCCCAATGCATCCATCATAATTTAAGGATTATCCAAAAAAAACAGTGACGAGGGGAGGCTATGAGAAATCTGATCTTTTTTACGCAGCCTAATAAAGAAAGGAGGAGGAACGGTTGCCATGCATGCCTCCACCTCTATTCTCACCCCATAAAAAGAAAAGAGATTATAATTAATTTTTATTTGGGCTTTTGGGTGCACCAATTGTAATGGGCCATGCTGCATTAATTGTGAAGTCATGCTTGTGTGCAATGAACCAAATCGGAAAGACCATGAATCCGGCCATGGTGGTTTATTGCCAATGACTGAAATTGGGCAATGCTGTCATTTAATGTGAAGTCATGCTTTGTGTGAAAGAACTTAATCGGAATAATACCATGATCCTGCCACTGGTGGTTTATGCACGAACTGAAAAAAATGCCAGGTGCATGTGACTCTATTGAAGTGTGATACTTAAAGTGTACGTTTGGGGGAGCGTGTTGGCGCAGCGTATTTTCCCTCGCATTTCACCAATGAGGTCTCGGTTCGATTCCCGGCAGGGGCCCGTTCTCGGCGGCTTTATATGAATTTGGTTCGCGATCCATAATGTTCCCGAAGTTTTTATCCGGGTACTCGGTTTCCTCCTGCTTCTAAATCGAGCTTCTTGGCATAAATCTGTTCGGTATTATGGTTTCTCTGAAGTGCTGAAGAGCCTTTCATGGCAGCCGCTCAGCGCCTTGATCACGTTTACGTGGAGAGTCGCGCAGTTTAAAAATAACAAATTATTATATTATTATTCGTGATACTGTAGCACCTCATTTTTGTTTAGGTCCTTGAGACTTGATTTCCGGTTAATTAGGCGTCACCCGGCGCCATTATTACATTCCGCCCACGTTTGGTGGTAACGAATCCTGAAAAAACAAAATTATTCATTTTATTTATTTAAAGTGATCTTTTCCGTCATTTTAATGATTAAGGCATTTTAAAAGTCTAAACAGGCAAAATACGGACATCTCAGGTTGGTGATCCAAACATATTTCTTGTATGTGCGTCTTGGCTTCGTAACTACTTTGAAACACGGAACATATTACATTTTGTAGTTCACCAAGTCCATGGGATAAATCACCTCCATCGACTGTGTCATTGAATGAGCACCTGGCTGCAAGAAATTTCAACGTTCAGTTAAATACGTAGATGACAATGATAAAGCTCTTGGTAAAAATATAAAATTTCTTTTAAATCGTTTTATCTGTATTGTACACAAATCTTCAAACAACAATAAAATAAACTTGTTTTAATTATAAATAATGAATGAATAACTAGATATATGTAAAAACATGGATTTTTTTTGTGCACGCTCACGAGGCAGGAATGATATGTGATTTCATATTTGCAGTCTTCAGAATCCACCAGACTTCCCAGTGCGTGGGTCTGGTGCTTATTAAATGCATGAGTAGGAACGGTTGCCTGCACTTATTTTTTTATGAGTGTTTAACATCATTGAATTGGTAGTTTTAGGTTTATTTCTTTATTTTATTACAAAGGCAATTCATGAGAGGGACAATTGGTAGTTGTAGTGTTTAATTGGCCAAGTTTTGTGTGGTCCAGCTTTGACATGCAATTGCATGCCAAAAACTACTGCGGAGTTCATCAGGCAGTCTCACAAAATTAAAGTATGCCAACAAGAGTGAAATTTGAACATCAGGTTAGTGCATGACTATGGAAACTTTAAAGGTATGCATGTAGTCAAATTGAGATTGAAAAAGCAGTAGTAATGACAGTCAAGATGTGGATGTGGGTCTTTTAAGTACTGCAGGTTGTTGATTTGGGTGAAATGAACAAATAATGAATAATGAAAAGTTGCATCATAGTTGCTAAAAAAATATGATCTAAACTGGGGAATCCAATTCTCAAGGGCCTTATGGCTTCACTAGATATACACACAGAAAAGGTTATTTCAAATTCAGTTGCTTCCGATGGGCATTGATGTTTATGTCATGGTGCCCCAGAGGCCACTGTGTTGTCATATTTTGTCGTGTACGCAGACAGAAAATATAAAATTACGATAAACTCCAAAGGATGTGGCATCCATTGCATTCCAATGGGGCTGATTCTTGTTCCACCTACTTTGGTAAGCAAGCATTGGGACACTCAAACTATTCCTTTTGTGTCGCTGCCCTAAGGCAGGAAGACACATAGGGATCACTTTGTCCACTGTTAGTCTGTAAAATAGACTGAAAATGTGATGAAATTGACTCATTTGAAAAGTTGAAGTTCAATTAGAACAAACTTGCGATAGGTGAATAGTGATCCCTCATTTATTGATTAGGTCAAAGGTCCACTACCAAGCTCAAAGTCAATGTGAGGTCAAGTTGTAAAATAGGCTGAAAAATTGACCTCAGTTTGAAAAGTTGGAGTTCAATTGGAACCAAACTGATTAGAGGTGCGGGCACATTTGAGACCTCATTGTTGATGGGGTCAAAGGTCACATACGAGGTCAAAGGTCATGTGAGGGGTCAAGTTGTAAAATAGGCTGAAAAATGTAACAAGACCTATTGAACAGTTGAAGTCCTTTAAACCAAACTTGGTATTGAGTTAATGCATGCACACCTCATTTGTTTATGAGGTCAAATGTCGAATTATCAAGGTTTCAAAGGTACAGTTGAGGCCAATCATTCACAAATCCACGAAAGGAGTAACACAAGCGGTCTGAGGACCAATGTATTTTTATTTTTAATCCATGAGCTCCCATCAGGAATTTGCACCCATTTTTGGCCCCGCCAAGTTGTTGGCGAAGGTACTAGCGAAAGCTTCCCCTGTCCGTGTGGTATGTGGTGTGTGAGTGGTCTCACGCGATATCTTTGCTACTAAGCAAGTGGGGTGTCCATATTCGCAACATAGATGTATTTCGAGTAAGCGCTGGGTGGATCGGAAATGGGTCATGTGTAATGGGTCAAAGGTCAACTGAGGGTCAAAAAAATATGTAAAAAATAGGGGTTAAAGGTTTATAAACCGTGTAAACACGATATATTTTGCTCTAAACAAGTATGGGTGCCCATATTTGCACCATCTATGTACGCTTAGTAGGCGGCGGATGAGTTCAGAGATGGTAATGTGCACGGGGTCAAAGGTCAAAATGTGGTCAAAAATGCTTAAACCTTTTTGTCAATTGTGTTAAGGATGGATGAAATTGGTGGGTGTGCTAACATTCGGTTGCCGAAATTTGAAGGTCATTAAAGGTCATGCGGGGTCATTCAGGTGAAATCCCTTAACAATGTGGTCGGATGATGAAACTGTTGGGTGCGGTCAATATTCAGTGCCGAACAATTGGAAGTCATTAAAGGTCAGCGGGGGTCATCCAAGGTAAAATCACTATGCATGGTTGTAGAAGTCATGAACCTGGGCGGTGCAGTCAAACATTTTCTGCCAATTTTTTTTCAAGGTCATTCTGGGTCATCTGGGTCACTGAGGTCCCAGTTCACTGCAAAGGTGGTTATGGGTCATGCAAACTTGGTGGGTGTATGTTCTGTAGTAAACATTGCTACCAGAATTGGTTCAAGGTCCCTAGGGTTCATGCCAAGGTATTGAATAGCTGTGGTAGCAGACTCTCGGTTTCCATCACAATCCTACCCTCTGACTTAGCTATGTTAATTTTCCTCCTTTAACTACCGCAACGAGCGGGGGACCTTTTTAAATTGGACCCATGTCTATAGGTTACATGTAGTACCAAACTATACCTTTTTGAATCCTTCTGGTTTCGACAAATAACCTGGTATAGTTTCACATAAATGGACAAATTTAAACAATTTGACCCCTGTTGTAATCTTTGTCTGACCCCTCTCTTAAGGCCGCATTTGTGGCACTAAAGAATCACTTTTCAGGGGTCCATGTCAGTCGGTCTATATATCTGTCCTCGAAATGTGTTACAAATTGCCTGCTAGCTCCCGTGCTAACTTGTTGTGTCATCTGAATGCATTTTTCAGCCCGATTCCAGATTGGTGTAATAAATTGCATGATTTTGTAATTTCTTTGCGGCCAAAAGACCCAATTTTATAATCTGAGTGACTTTATTTCACTTGCCCGACCCAAAAGGTGAAGTTAGCTTAGGAGTACACTTCTGGATTTACAGCTCTTCCCCTGTGTGAGACAGTGTTGACACAAACATTTGCTCATTACATAAAAACAACGCACCATCAGAATCAACTGAAATTTGGTAAATGTTTTATTGAACCATAATAAAAAAATGTAGGTGCTCGATCTGAAATGCAACTTGAAGCTAATCAGCCCAAACCATGTTAACAAACTTCCCTAAGTGCGAATGTTCCGTAAATTCTTGTTACAGACTTGCACAAAGTTACAGTCAAATTAAAGAATTGAGTCGGATTAGCAGTATGTGCAGAAGTGGGGTATGGACAATGAAATCCTTATTTAAATGAAAGGTGACACGCCAGCAAGCCGATGCAACACACATGGTTTAATATTGTTTGTTGTGAAGTGATAGTTTATGGTCTCTTGTTCTATGTCCTTGGGGATAAATGTCCATGATGTCACAACCTGACTGTTTCTAATAAAATGTAATTTTATGTCTTGCATTATACTCTGCAAGTGGCATAACCAGACATTTTCATTTGCGGGAGAGTTCACATGCGGGGGAACAATATAATTGGGGGGGGTGGCTTTTATCATGTTCAGTAGTTAGTTTGGGGGGAAGGTGTGGGTTTTTTTGACCTGGAGAATAGTCATTATTGTTCGTTGGTGTGTGTTTGTCTTTTTTTTGCAGAATGCACCACCAGGGGTCTGCAAGAATACTTGTAGGGGAACAAGTGTTGATATGAGACAACTAGAGCAGTACCAACAATGGAGGCAGTAAATGTAAGATTAAACCCACTAAAAGGTGCCGTCCCATCTACAAATAGGAAAAGGATTAAAAAATTATGAAATTATTAAAAAACTCAGATTTTAAAGTTTTAAATAATGGTGAAATATTTTTAATAATTTTTAAAAATTTTGAATACTTTTTAAATAATTTTTAATAATTTTTGGTAATAATTTTTAATAATAACAGCGGTGTGATATGGAGACAACTAGAGCAGTACCAACAATGAGAGCAGTACATTAAGATTAAACCACTAACTGTGCCTCCCATCTACAAATTATTAAAATTATTAAAAATATTAAAGTATTGGTAAAATATTAAAACTTACATGAGATTTTAATAATTTTTAATAATTTGTCATAATTTTTAATAATTTTTAAGAATTTTAAATAATTTTTAATAATTTTTATACTTCTTTACATAATTTTTAAATAATTTTTTAAGAATTTTAAAATAACAAGTGGATATGGAGACAAATAGAGCAGTACCAACAATGAGAGCAGTAAATGTAAGATTAAACACTAACTGTGCCTTCCCATCTACAAGTATTAAAAATTATTTAAACCATATAAATTATAAAAAAAATTACAGGATATTTTAATAAGTTTTTTAAATCACGTAAAATAATTTTTAATAATTTTTAATAATTTTTAAATAATTTTAAAATTTTTAATAATTTTTAAATAATTTTAATATTTTTAATAGTTTTTAATGTTTTAATAATTTTTAATAATTTTTAATAATGTTTAAATAATTTTTCTTTAATAATAACAAGTGTGATATGGAGACACAAGAGCAGTCCAACAATGAGAGCAGGAAATGTAAGCCCAAACTCTGTGCCTTCACCATCTATAAACACTCAGGTTTGTGGTTGTCATGGGCCCACTTCTGTTTATACTTATTATGAAACTCAATTTTTGTCCCCCACAACAAAATGCAAGACGGGTTTGTCCCCTGCAACAAGCCACAAGTGGTATTTCCTCCATAATAAGTTGCGAGGGGATTTTCCCCACAAAACGTCACATTGTCCCTGCACAAAGTTGCAAGGGGTGACCCTTTCGTGTTGGAGGTGGACTGACCGAGGGAAGGGGGGGCACTCAAATTGGATATATAGGTAGGGGTGCGCAGCGTGAAATGCTGAACATATGAGCTTGAGACCTGCAATTATTTTGCAAAAGTTAGAGGGGTGCGCAGCGTGAAAAAATGCGGAACATATGGCTTGAGACCTGCCATAATTTGCAATAAGTTAGCGTCTTCAAAACTTGGCCAAATTAGGGGATGTGGAGCTGAAGAATTTTCCTTCAAAATTTTAGCTCTATAGCTGAGAAGTTTTGAAAATGTGGGTGTTTCAGATAAAACGAATGTAAGTGTTCCCAAAATTGAGCTCCCAATGCCATCACAAAGAAGAAGAAAAATCAGTCTTTCAAGCCCTACACCCCCAAAGCAAAACTTGAGTGCTTCTTGGGCTTCAGACACATGGGGTACCCCCTGGAGCATGATTACAATAACCTCAGTAATTTTGCGCAAGTTCATTTTCTCCCATCCAAAAAGTAAATCGGATCGATTTCTATGTACTATGTCAATCAAAAGTGACAACCGCATTGGTTATCACATGGATGTCGCGATGATCTAGATCAGTAACTCACAAAGAAAATTCCTTGAATCCCTAGCAAGTTAAGTCCATGGAAAGAAATACTAAATTGGGACCTAAATGTTCAGGACATCATTTATCGCTGTAGGTAGTTTGGTTCAATTGTACTATCATTCCATGTTATTTTTATGCACAGAGGCAGAATAGTGGTGCTAAGGGGTCCCAAACGATAAGTTCCCCCCTAAAAAATTCGAGGGACATTCGTTGCATAACTTCACTAGACGGATGTTTCGACAATTTTTTAAAAGTTTTAAAGAGAGGAAACATTTGGCTCTGCGACAAAAGTCGTTGCCTTTTCAAAAAAACACCGTTGGCATCTAAACACCCTCGCTTTTTCCAAAAAGATTGTTGTCAGAAAAAGTGGACTTTACCGTATTCAAAGGTCTAAAGTCGAAAATTACCCATTTACAACAATGATTTCGTTTCCTTCTTAATGCGTCTGAAGAAAAAGCTTAAAACATTGATGCATAGGCAAACAAATAAACAAACAAGACAAATACGCAGGAAAACAACAAAGACATGTAAGCTGTACATTAATCAGTATCAAATAAAGTCATTTTTCGTTGCATATGCTCTTTTTTACGCAAGGAAGAGGTAAATGTTGAAATTGCCTGTGTCAAATCAAAAGACAGCTTAATTGTTTTGTCATCAGGGGAGACTCAATAGTCAATATTTCCTCCATCTGCACCTGATGACATCAATGTAGCATTTTCACATGCGTTTACCATTTGCTGATGTTTGTGATGAAGTGGTTACATGCTCACTGGATAATTCCACCACGTTGTGCCAGAGTAGCGTTCTCTTTATGTGTCGATCTGCTTCACATTTCACATGGTGTTGCTTACACAAATCTCATCTCATTATTTTTTGGACTGCCATATTTGGTCATGTGATTTGTGTGCTATGCATTAAGGTTTGAGCTTATTGACTTCAGACCGCAATGAATAAAAATGATAGTACAATTATATTGAAGGTGGTTTTTTTTAAAATTGATAATTTCTTTACTTCAGTCCTTTGAATACGGTAAAAAGTGCCACTTTTTTCTGACACAACATCATTTTTTGTGGCGAACAAAGGGAATATGTGTGTTGATGCCAAAAGTGTTTTTGGAAAGCAACGACTTTTTGTGGCAGAGCCAAATGTGTCCTCTCTTTAAACTTTTTTAAAATTGTTTCTAAAACATCCGGTTCTAAGTGAAGTTATGCACGAAATGTTCCTCGAATTTTAGGGGGGGGAACTTATCTTTTGGGAACCCTGTATCTGTCAGAGCTTCAACCAACAAACAGAAATTCTTCAAGCTTTACATGATGTCCTGAGCACAATATAAGTTTGTGATAAAGTTGTCATGGCAGAAATTTAGTGTTTCTTTAGCTTTACAACCCTACAATAATGTCCTCAAATTCAGTTCCCAATACCATCAAATTGGTCAAAAACATTAATCGAAAAACCCAACTTTCGCAAAGGTCTCTATGTTTGGCACTTGTGAAATTTTGGTAAACGTGACAGACCCGACATTTGTACCACATGGACATCTGGATGTTCTAGATCAGTAACTCACAAAGAAAACATCTAGAGAAATTCTTCTTATAGATCCAAACACAGTGGTTCTCAAATATGAGAGGTGTGTACAATGTCTGGCTGCTTCACTGAATTCTTGCAAGGTGTTGTCTGTGCATTGTTGCTCCAGCATTAGGCAGACCAAGAGATGTCCCATTTTCTGTGGTGCAGTTCCGAAATTAAAACAGGTAGTGTTCCGATCTGCTTCCAGGTAGCCCCACTTCTGCAAGGAAACTTAGAACGGCCAGGTCTAGTTCTCAATCTGTGAGGCATCGTCATTCAGCCCATGATGAGGCAGCTCCAGGTGGAAGAGGCTCACCAGGTTCAATAGATGTTACTTGGTTGATAGCAAGTCTTTCTTTCCACAAGGCAACTCTCTAAACTCCTTAGAGATTGTTTCAAGGGGTTGGACTTTGCTTAAGAAACTCTCTCTGGATTTAAGGCGGTTAGTAACTGGTCTCTGTCCAGACATTGGGTGCTTCACATTAGTTACTTGGCAGTTATGCTCTGCATGCTCGCTAAACTACGACGGATGTCT
Organism: Ophioderma brevispina; assembly: GCA_023653785.1. NCBI lineage: Eukaryota > Metazoa > Echinodermata > Ophiuroidea > Amphilepidida > Ophiodermatidae > Ophioderma > Ophioderma brevispina. The sequence goes on along the minus strand of JAMKCH010038355.1, from coordinate 3,193 downwards.
GGTGGCGCAATTCCTTCTAGGATGTATAAGTTGTCTATTGGTGTTGCGTGAAGACATCCTGTGATAAGCCGGCAGGAGGCATTTAATGCTGAATCAAGCTTCTTGGCAGGGTTGATCTTTTCCCATACAGGGCACGCATACTCTGCAAACATGAGTAGCACAGGGGCAAGTGCCGATTGATCTTTGGGTATGTGGGCAAGCCCCCATCTTGCCCTGCCAGTGAGTGTATTCATGATGTTAGCGTGAACATACTTTACTCTTCGCTTCTTGAGTGGGTCTTATACGAGAGAGTGCGGTCCAAAGGTAACTTCCAGGTAGAGTAGGATTAATCACAGTGCTCCAGGGGTGTTCCAGACCAGGTACTTTCAGCTGCGTTGGCTTATGTTGCGTAGTTGGAAAGAACACACCTGTGTCTTGGATGGATTTGAACGTAGGTGGTTTTCCTCATAATAAGGAGTGAGTCATCCAAAGCTTGGAGTCTCTCTCTGACAATGTGAAATCTGTCTGGTGCGCTAATTCCAAGATCGTCTGCAAGATCAAAAAACAACAGGTTCACTGCACTCTAGGTTGGTCGTTAGATGTTGAACAGGAGAGGTGTGAGTACACTCCCTGGGGTATTTCTTGAGCCTATGCCTACGGCTCTTCTGGTCCTAGATGAACAAAGAACATCCTGTTTGCAAGCAATCCTTGGATGAGCGCAGTCAAGTGATGTCCTTGGTGAGTTCCAGAATCTTGTATGGAGTAAGCATCTGTGATTAAGAGTGTCATATGCTGCTGATGGGTCAACAAACACGACCCCAGTTACCAAACCTTCTCGAAACCATCCTTGATGTTTGAGTTAGGTTGGGGACATTTTTAAGCTTTGGGGAATTTTTTTGTGTGGGGACTCTTTAAAAACTAAGTCATCACAAGCTAATAATATGTATTCGATTAGAGACAGCCTATCACCCTAATTTACATAATAACAGAATACAAGTTGAATATAATGTTGCCACTTTATTCTGTAAAGACAGGAAAGACCGACACCCAAAGACAGTAGACTAGTAACAGGGCTCAATTTGGACACTAATCAGCAAAAAAAAAAAAAAGCACCAAAAATGGCAATAAAGTGCAATATAAAAATCTAATATTGCACTTTATTCAGTAAAGGGCAGTCCAACACCCAAAGACAATTAAAGACATTTGTTTTAGTTTAATACTGGCTCATTTTGACATTAATAAGACCAAAAAAACATTACCCTCCCTAACTTCCCTCCTCCCTCAAGGCCACTTTAATTTCATGTTTGTTTATTTTCAGATGGCTATGCCTTTGACTTGCATTGCTATGAAACAGTGCAAAAAGGAGCGGTCAAGTAGAGCCTGCCTTTATGGATGTGAAAAAAGATGCGGATCGGTATAGAACGGGTATGTCAACTATACTACACCTTTGTTATTTATCAAACAAAATGTTAGTTTTTACAGGAGGAGGAAAGAGAGAGAAAGATGGGAGGGAGAGGGGAGAAGAAGGAGGGAGGATGAAGAGAAAGCAAACACAAAAAGAAACCATTAAGTGCAAAATAGTCCTCCCTATGGACCTGCTTTATTGTATCTGGGTGGGGAAGTATCAGAGGTCCTGGACATTTCTGAACAGCACCAAAGAGGTGGGGTGATATGTAGGTAGAGCCATATTTTTTCTGTTCAAAGGACTCGACGGGTAAGGAACGAAGGGACGGCCAGCTATAGGTTGGGTTTCCATGAGAACGGATGAATTGAAACATTCCATTATCAAGCGACATGCTCAAAGTTTAAAAAAAAAAAACTTTTGCTGGTTTTCAAAATATCCCACTTTACATAAATTCCAAAAGACATTTTATGTACAAATTATAATACAGCTTCAAAATGGGCAGTTGAAATTTCCAAATATGACCCCCCCCCCCCAAAGAACCACAATTGCCGCTTTGCAAAGATGTGTGCTATATTAATTAGCAACATATATATGAGTGGCATTCGGGTTCTTGGGGGAAAGAACATCATTTTGCAATTTTAGTGTCTGGGGGCCGAAAAATAAATGCATTGCAAAAAAAAACAACAACAACAACATATAAACCCAACCCATGAAAACTATGAGGTAAGGCATCAGGCTAATCTAGAAGGGAATCAGTTACTAGCATGGTAAGTGTACATGTGAACAACAGCTGACAATGCATGTTCGGGTATTATAAATCATACTGAAATACAGGGTGGCAGTTTTCCTCAATATATACGGTGCATGAAAGCTAGGAACTAGCTGTGCCATGGAATGAGATTGTATTAGCTCATGTGGAAGTTGCTCCGGATACAAATAGCATGGTGCATGGGCCATATCAGGGGGATCCAGGATTTGAAAACATCAAAATTACCGGGGGGCTGAAGGCTGAACTTTGTCCCAAAATGGGCTGATTTGCAAGATTTTGCAGAATTAACGGGAGGCGCGAGCCCCCCCCGCCCCTCCCTAGATCCGTGCTATACTTTTTCATTAAGATGTGGGATGTGGGCCATTGTTGTGTTCCAGAGTCTGCTGGGTGTAAAGCGGTTATATAACCATGCCACTACATAAGCAATATGTATTTGGTAGTGTTATAAAGGCTGCCTCGTGTAGCCTCTTTGTAGCGTATGGAAAGATGAAATTCTATCTATGCATCACTACCAAGTTCCCCAAAGGGAAGCTATGCAAAATTTCTGTTTCTTCATGTAAGTCATAAAAATGGTCATTGAAATGGAGGCATGTTCGAAGCTTTGCTTTATTTTAGAGCGCATGCCCTGGAAAGTTCTCAGGACTTTCTCATTTTTTCTTGATTCGTATATTTTGGGGATAAAAAACACCTTGCGTACATGATAAAGTAGTTGTAAAACACAATCAAAATTGATGGTGAAATTTAACTATGATGATATAGAGGGCTCCTTCTATCCTTATCCGGCAATGTCACTTCAGTTTGTAAAAAAAAAAATGTGTTTCAAGGCCTTTTTTAGTTCAAAATTGTATGTTCATCTGTTATCAAAAAAGGTATTTTATTTTAATATGTATTGATAACAAAACCAGCAGGTAATTAGCAAAGGCAAAGTTGGTGATCTAAATTTGACTTATATCTGTAGAAATATTAATATTTTTTGTTCCTCATGCAGTAAAAATCAACAATGCTTCCAGACATGTCAGTTTTGCTGCAAAACAAAATAT